>SJYC01003785.1:0-85574 GCA_006408675.1 Madoqua kirkii | reverse complement strand
GTCAAACAAGAGATGGCAAAAGTAAAAGTCAACATTCTAGGGATCAGCGAATTAAAATGGACTGGAATGGGTGAATTTAACTCAGATGACCATTATGTCTACTACTGCAGGCAGGAATCCCTCAGAAGAAATGGAGTAGCCACCATGATCAACAAAAGAGTCCGAAGTGCAGTACTTGGATGCAACCTCAAAAATGACAGAATAATCTCTGTTTGTCTCCAAGGCAAACCATTCAGTATCACAGTTATCCAAGCCTATGCCCCAACCAGTAACGCTGAAGAAGCTGAAGTTGAACGGTTTTATGAAGACCTACAAGACCTTTTAGAACTAACACCCAAAAAAGATGTCCTTTTCATTATAGGGGACTGGAATGCTAAAGTAGGAAGTCAAGAAACACCTGGAGTAACAGGCAAATTTGGCCTTGGAATGCGGAATGAAGCAGGGCAAAGGCTAATAAAGTTTTGCCAAGAAAATGCACTGGTCATAGCAAACACCCTCTTCCAACAACACGAGAAGACTCTACACATGGACATCACCAGATGGTCAACACCGAAATCAGACTGATTATATTCTTTGCAGCCAAAGATGGAGAAGCTCTATATAGTCAACAGAAACAAGAACAGGAGCTGACTGTGGCTCACATCAACAAAAACTATGGGATGGTAAATATTTGTTGTATTAAGCTGCTCTGTTTTGTGGAAATTCATTTTGCAGCAAATAGGAAACTAATGTGGTGAATATTGGCAAGAAGGAGAGAGTGGCTGGGTGGGCAGAATAGAAGGATATACTAGAGTAATCTAAAGCCTACGTGAAAGGGGTTTATGGGACTTCTCTAGTGGCTTAGTGGTTAAGAATCCACCTTCCAATGCAGGGGACATGGGTTTGATCCTTGGTTTGGGAACTACAATCCCACACACCAACTAAGCTGAAATGCCACAGCATTTGAATTCGCATGCTGCAATGAAGACTCAGTGGTGCAGCCAAAAAAAATTTTTTTTAAAGGGTTAAGGACCTACTGTATATCACAGGGAGCTCTGCTCAATATTCTTCTGTAATAACCTCAATACAAAAATAACTTCGAAAAGAATAGATACGTATATATGTACAACTGAATCACGTTGCTGTACACCTGAAACCAATGCAATGTTGTTCCTCAACTATACTACAATATAAAACTAAAAACATTTTTTTAAGGATTTAAGAGACATGTAAGCTGATTTCAACGTGCAGACCTTGTTTGGATCCTGAACATATTAACTGTCTTGTTTTACGTTGATATTTGGGGAATGCAAACACCAAGGGAATCCTGGATGATATTAAGCTGTTATTGTTCATTTTATTGAGTGTGTAGTGGTTCTGTGCTTAGTTTTGAAAACGAGGCTATGTCTCTGAGAGAAACATGTTGAACTAGTTACAGATGAAGTGATATGAAGAATTGCTTTAAAATCATCAGGGTGGGGAGGGGGTAGATGTGAAAGAAAAGGAACCGATGGTTGTTGAGGGGAGGGGCAGTGTGTGGAGGTTCCCTTTACTCTTCTCTGTGTTTTTGTATATGTTTGAAATTTTTCACAGTAAAAAGTTTTTTTTAAAAAATGAAGTGAGTCCAATGTGCCCACTGTACAGATGGACAGAAGAAACCCCAGAAGCAGGCAGGAAGATTGGAGGGAACTGGGGAGTGGGGAACCTTAGGTTTTTGACAGTGGGGGTCTACCCCTGGGCGTGGGGCATGGAGAAGAGCCTCCCCCATCATCCGAGACTCAGCTTTCTGGCAGTTCGTAGCTGACACTCTAAGCCATCTGAGGCTATACCTGTGAGAGGCATCTTTTGTTTGTTTGTTTGGCCGCCCTCTGCAGCTTATGGAATCTTAGTTCTCCAACCAGGGATTGAACTGGGGCCACTGGAGTGAAAGAGCCGAGTCCTGGCCACTGGCCCACCACGAAGTTCCCGAGAGGCGTCTTTCAAGCGTATAATGGTGACGATCTTTTCTCTCAATATATTAAGTCGTCGCAAAGGGAGTGTTTGATTGTGTTTTATTCATTTATTTTTGACCTCTCTCTTTTTTTAAAAGAAGATACTCGTTCATTGTAAACGCAAATGGACTACAATGCAAAGACAGCACCCTTCCTCTTGTCTTCCAGTCACGTCCCAAAGACAACTATTTCATTTTTCAACAGACACATATTTTAAAAATTGATTTTTGGTCACACCCACAGCATGTGGGATCTAAGTGCCCCAATCAAGGATTGAACCCACACTGCCTGCATTGGAAGCACAGAGTCTTAACCACTGGACCACTAGGGAAATCTCCTATTCAACAGATATGTATTTATGGAGCACCTACTATATGCCAGAAAGGCACTGTGTCAGGAGCATTAATGAGAGCTGCATGTGAAATTTAAAAATTTCCAAGAGTCCCATTTAAAAAGGAAAAAGAAACAGGTGAAATTAATTTTAATAATACATTTCTTTAACCCAGTATATCCAAACCCATTATATGGAATCAATGCAAAAATTATTAATGAAGTTTTAATGATCTTTTCATAGTGTATTAGTTTGCTCAGGCTGCAGTAACAAAATAGCACAAATGGGTTGGCTTAAATTTATTTTCTCATAGTTCTGGAGGCTGGAAGTCCAAGATCAAGGTGCTGGCAAGGTTGGCTTCTCCTGAGGCTTCCTCCTTGGCTTGTGGATAGCCACCTCTGAGCCTCAGTTTCTTCATCTGTAGCATGGGCTTGGTGAGATCTGATTGAAAGGGAGGCAGGTGTAAGAAAACAAGATTGTTTCTGAGCAGAGCTGATGCCTCCCGGGGCTCCCTAGTTCCCAATGATCTGAAGAAAATCCTCCCACACTGCCCTGGCCTCCTGTCAAGCCCTGACCTTACTGCTCTGGCCCCAGGGAAAAGGGGTTGGAGCCTCTGAGTGGGTCTCTGGCAGGTCCTGACCTGTCCTGGCAGGGAGACCAGAGGGGAGTGAGGCAGGAAGGCAGCTCTGGGTCCTGAGCACCTCCATCAGCCCTGTATCTTCTGCCCCTGCCTCCCTTTCTACACTGCAGCCATGCTCAGCCACCATGGTTCCCTGGCCCTCCCTGTCTCAGGGCCTTTGCACAGGCTGTTCCCACTACTCGGGTTTTCACCCACCTCTTTTCAGACTTCTGCTTGCTGTTTAAATCCTGAGAAGCTTTTCCTGAGGTCCTGCTCTGTGGCCGCTACCCAGCCTGGGTCTCACTGTAGTGTGTGGTCCCCAACAGACTAAGCCCCCTGAGGTATAAGATCAGATCTGTGCCAACTTGGTAGCCCAGCGACAGTGGATTCTCAGCAGATGGTTGTTGAGAACAAGTGCACGAAGGCACGAGCATGTCTCTGCTCCATCCAGACTTTGGTGTTCCATGTGCGGGCTGGGAGGGGCAGGTAAGAGAAGGTTCCCACCCCCAGCGCTGCTCAGTCTAAGGGGAGGCAGACATGAAACAGATACTTTTACAATCATTCTGAACAGTCCCGGGAGGCAAATATAGAGCCAATGAGAGTGTGTAGAGGGAGATGCCACCTTGACAGGGACCTGAGGTTTCCTGGAAGACATGATGTTTGAGCCTTGATCTGAAAGCTGAGCAAGAATAATTAATCCAACAGAGAGAGGCAGAAAGGCCTTTCCAGGGAGAGGGACCACAGGTGCAAAGGCCCAGTGGTCAAGAAACACCCAGAGGAGAGCATGTGAGAGGTGCCATGGGCTGAGAGGTTGGGGTGGGAAGGTCAGGTCACATGGAGGGTAGCTGAACTTTATCCACAGAGCAGTGTCAGGACATGAAAGGATTTCATCATCCCTGGGAAGATGGAACCCAGATTAAATTGGAAAGAGCTAGCTGTGTCTGCCACATGAAAAACAAAGCAGAGGGGCCAAGAGGGCAGGAAGGAGGCCCCTGCAGTTCTTGAAGGACTTGGACTAAGGCGAGGATAGATAGATGTGGACAGGCATGGAGGATTTTTAGCAAAGAGCCAGTCTACAGGCCCAGCCATGGGGGCGGTCTGCAGAGAGAGCAAAGTCAGGATTCAGAGGGAGGCGTGGTGTCTTGCCCTAAGCAGGACCTGGCCAGCTGGGAGCAGCCTGTTCTCAGGAGGAGGGTCTGATGAGCCTTTGGGGCCCTGGCCACCAACCAGCCAAGAATTCCCTGGCCAGAGACATGGTCCTGGGGACACGAGGGATGCTAATCCTGTCTCCAGAGATGACACATTCCAGCAGACAAGTCTCCTGCATCCTTTGGGCCCCGCCTTGCCCGGGAGTTGCTGAGTGACCATCTCTGGGCCTTGCCTGCCCTCCTGCTGAGAGCCAGAGGCTCATCCACTTCCTTGGGGATCAGAGACTCCCAGTGGTCTCCTCCCAGGAAGCCCCCACCAGTTTCGGCCAAACCCCACCCCTGGGAAGTTCATTAGAGAAGTGGTCCCCAGCCTGTTTGGCACCAGGGAAAGACAGTTTTTCCATAGTGGGGTGTGCGTGTGTGGTTTCTTGATGATTCGAGAGCATGACATTTATTGTGCACTTTCTTTCTTTTTATTATTACAGCAGCTCCACCTCAGATCATCAGGCACTGGATCCCAGAGCTTGGGGACCCCTGCATTAGGCCACTGAGGATGCACATGCCAAGTCCTGGGGACAGAGTGTGAACAAGGGGACAAGACGCCTGCTCGCAGCGGGCTGACAGTCTAGAGGGGGAGGAGGGAAACGCAAAGACACATTGATAAATACGAAATATAATTTCAGAGCCAGATAAATGCTCTAGCGAGTGATGTGAGGGAGACTAATGGAAGGGTGGGCTGGGGTTTGTGTGAGAGAGGAGGTCAGGGCAGCACATGCTCTGAGGATGCAGAGAAGCCCATCAAGGAAAAGCACTGTAGGTGGGGGAACAGTCAAGATAAAGGCTTGAGGTGGGATGGAAGAGACCAGGGAGGCGGGGAGGGGAAGATGTGGTGAAGGAGGGGCCCAAGGTGGGGACCAGGGATGGACAGCCTGGTGAGCAAGTTACCTGGGGAGGCCTGGCAGGGGTGAGACCGGGCGATGGGCTTCATTCCCCAGACCTACCAGAATCTCCCTTCTTGCTCAGCTGGAAACCCCCTCCCCCGGAGTTCCCTATTTTAGCCCTTTCTAGCCTGTCTGCCTCCTTCACCCCCATAACAGGTACTCCCTGGGCTGGAATTTCCCCAAGATGTACAATCAGAGAGGGGAAATAACACCCATCACTGTCAAGGCCATCAGTGCTGGGATCTCCTAGCCCAGTGCCCTGGCCCCTGCTGGGCGCACTGTGACTTGGGCCCTTGGCTCCTCACAAGGGGACCCTTCAGGTTTTACGGGCCCCATTCTACAGACCAGGAGGCCCAGACGCAGTGTGACTTGTTCAAGGCCATGTGGCCCGAAGGCAGGAGCCAAGATTTGAATTCAGCTCAGTCTCTCCTGAAAGTGAAAGCGTTAGTTGCTCAGTCGTGTCCAACTTTTTGTGACCCGGGTGGACGGTAGCCCAACCAGGCTCCTCTGTCCATGCGGATTCTCCAGGGCAGAATACTGGAGTGGGTTACCGTTCCTTTCTCCAAGGGATCTTCTCAACCCAGGGATCGAACCCGGGTCTCCCACACGGAGGGCAGATTCTTTATTATCTGAGCCACCAGGAAAGTCCTAGTTTCATCCTGAAGGTTGGCAGAGCCTACTCAAGTCTCGCGAGAGTTTCAGGATCCCGGGAGATCCAGATTCCTCCGCCCCTTTCCTACCTGCCTCGCTTCACTGCCGCCACGTGGGTAAGTGCTGCCGCCAGTTTCCCAGTTGCTGAAGCAGACACCCCAGAGTCATTCTGAGCCCTTAGCTGCCCGCCTCTGCCAGGGGCTGGTCACGAAATGCCCCTTATGGGCTCTGTTATAGCTTTAACACCCAGCATATCTGACTAGTGGTTCGCTCTCCCTCTTGAGACCAAAAAAAAAGAGGAAATTAAACTGTGGCAGGTTATCACTGATCTAGAGAAAGCCGCACAAGGTCTGTGGTCACCTTTCTCTAAAGATACACTTCACACGATTGTGGTAAGTGCAGTGGGTAGGCGACCAGGCCAGCCGGCTGATCTCTGGTGTCCCTAAAGAATGCCTCAGGACCAGGCCGCTGACGGCGCCCACCCCAGAGGGGCTCTGGGGAGGTGGGGGCCCCCACGGCCCACTCCTGCCGGAGGAGAAGTCATAGAGGGCTCAGAGTCACGGACGCCCTTCACCGAAGCTGTGTCCTCTTTGGGGGCAACAATCTGATTGTGGGGATGGATGCATAACTCCATGAAGACACAAAACCACTGAATTGTGCTCTTTAGTGGGGCATCACGTGGTATGTGAATTACAACTCAGTTTATCTAGTTAAGCAAAAACAAACACAAGTGTTCTGTGTCTGCCCTGGGCGGGGTCCAGGTCTGCTCAGACAAATGAAATGTGAAAAAAAAAAAAACAAAACATGAGACCACTCAAGTTTTATCTGAGTCAGAGCTAACCTTTTTTTTTTTTTTTAATGTTTATTTATTTATTGTTTTGCTGCACTAGGTCGTACTTGCGGCATGTGGGATCTTCCATCTTTGTTACAGCACTTGGGATCTGTAGTTTCAGCATTTGAACTCTTGGTTGCGGCATGTGGGATCTAGTTCCCAGGCCAGGGATCAAACCCAGGCCTCCTGCATTGGGAGCTCTGAGTCTTACCCACTGGGCCACCAGGCCAGTCCCCAGAGCTAGCATTTTAGTGCTGGTGGTATGCTAGTTAACTCCTCTGACTGTCACCACTGTTCTATCAGGAAGAATTATTACACCCCTACCCTTGACAGATGGGGGAACTGAGGCATACAGTGGGGCTGTAACTGGCCAAGCTCAGACACAAAGAAGTGTCCGAGCAAAGTTTGGACCCCACAGTCTAGCCCCACTACTTTCACATCTGCCTCTGATACAGATAAGAATAAAGAAGACAATAGTATAACCATCAAGTGTCCCCTGGCTCAGGAGTGGCCCCCTGAGTTTTTATCAGTACCAGTTAAACCACAGGCTGGTCTAGTTCCAGACACCCTGCAATAATGTGAAGAATATCTTTTTAATGACTAATTGAAGTGTAGTTGTTTTACAATGTTATGTTAGTTTCAGGTGTATAGCAAAGAGATTTAGTTATACATACATATATATTTTTAAAAGATTTTTTCCCATATAGATTATTATAAAATACTGAGTATAGTTCCCTGTGCTATACATTAGGTCCTTGTTTATCTGCATGCGTGGGAGCGAAGTCGCTTCAGTCATGTCCCACTCTTTGTGACCTTGCTAACTAGCACACCAGGCTCCTCTGTCCATGGGATTCTCCAGGCAAGGATACTGGAGTGGGTTGCTGTGCCCTCCTCCAGGGGCTCTTCCCAACCCAGGGATCAAACCCACATCTCTTATATCTCCTGCAGCGGCAGGAAGGTTCCTTACTGCTAGTGCCACCCTATCTATTAGTGTATACATGTTCCTGAAAGTGAATGTGTTAGTCCTCAGTCATGTCTGACTCTTTGTGACTCTATGGACTGTAACCTGTTAGGCTCCTCTGTCCATGGAATACTGGATCGGGTTGCCATTTCCTTCTCTGAGGGGTCTTCCCATCCCAAGGATCAAACCAGGGTCTCCTGCATTGCAGGCAGATTCTTTACCATCTGAGCCACCAGGGAAGCCTGTATATGTTAATACCAAACTTTTAATTTCTCTCTCTTTTTCTCCTTTGGTAACAGTAAGTTTGTTTTATATGTGTGGGGGTCTATTTCTGTTTCTGTATTTAAGTTCATCTGTATCAGATTTTTTAGATTTCACATATAAACAACATCATATATTTGTCTTTGACTTAGTATAATAATGTCTCTGTCCATGCATGTTGCTGCAGATGGTAAATTTCATTCTGTTTTATGGCCGAGTAGTATTCCATCATGTATATGTACCACATCTTTATCCATTCATCTGTCAGTGGACACTTAGGTTACTTCCGTGTCTTGGCTGTTGTCTGCAGTGAACACTGAGGTGCATGTATCTTTTTGAATTACAGTTGGGAAGCCCCTGTCATCATATTATTTCTCTGTATCTATGCCCAGGAGTGGGATTGCAGGATCATAAGTTAGCTCTATCTGAGTATGAGATGGTTGGATGGCATCACTGACTCAATGGACACAAGTTTGGGCAGGCTCCGGGAGTTGTGATGGACAGGGAGGCCTGGCGTGCTGCAGTTCATGGGGTCGCAAAGAGTCGGACGTGGCTGAACGACTGAACTGATACTGATACTGATTTTTGGTGTTTTAAAGGAACCTCCATATCATTTGAGAAAAGTGCAGCGTCCTCTAAATCATCTTGTTTCAGCCCTATCCGCCCCCGACTCACTTCTCCGCCTGACCCCTGCTGGGTTCTTTTATCATGAATCATATCATCATTTCATTCATAAGTTCTTTAGAATGTGCCTCTGTGATAGGAACTGGCTCAAATAACCACATTTTCATTTAACTGCCGCTTTCACACCTATAAGAAGTTCAGGATTCTGTAATATCCTCTCAAATCCCATCCTCTCCTGCTGCTCCCTGTTGTTTCCTAAATACGTTCAAGGGCTGCTTGGTTCAAATCAAGAGACAAAATCTGTGCATTTCATTTGGGTGGTGTTTCTCTTAAATCCTTTGTAAGCTATAACCATTCTCTTTTGTATTTCCTTGCCTTTTAGTTGCTGCAGAAAGTGTGAGATCCTTCCTCTTAAGCATTGATTTGCTGTCTCTTAAATGGCCTCCAGCAGAAATTCGAAGGCTGGGGAGTGGGGGGCGGAGGGGGCAGGAGATAGTGGGGGCTTGGCCCAGCTTCCAGACCTCGTGCAGAGTCTGTATTTCCACCTTACAGGTTATCTGAAATGAAATAAAATCAGGCCTGGGTAGAAAACGGAGGCTCATTGATGTTGGTAGCAACTGGGTTAAGTCGCTTCAATCGTGTCTAATTCTTTGTGACCCTATAGACTGTAGCCCACCGGTCTCCTCTGTCCTTGGGATTCTCTAGGCAAGAATACTGGGGTGGGTTGTCTCCTTCAGGGGAGCCCCAGGGGTTGAACCTGCATCTCTAATGTCTTCTGCATTGCCAAGCGGGCTCTTTACCACTAGGGCCACGTGGGAAGCCCTGACAACAACTAAATATACTCATTTGTCACAAATGGTGTCCATCCCCCCTTCAAAGCGCATACGGAACCTGCCCTTTCTCTCTTGCAATGGATTGGAGGAGGTGAGGGGGGAGGCAGGGCTGGGGTGCTTTGAGGCTCCCACAGTCCAGACGAGAGCTGATGTCTGGGCCAGGCTCGTGGCTTAGATGAAGAGGGGACAGATTCCAGGAGTGCTCTGGAGGTTGCGTTGGTCTGGCGCAGTGACCACGGAGGGAAGGAGATGTCCAGGGTGCTTTGTTTATCTTTAAGATTTTTGGCCACACCCTGAGGCATGTGGCGTTTTAGTTCCCCAACCAGGATCAAACCTGCATCCCGTGAACCGGAAGGCAAAGTCTCAACCGCTGGACCACCAGGGAGGTCCCCGGAGTGCTTTGGACAGCAGACTCCTTCCTCTGGGAGAAAGCAGCCTTCCTGCCTTGGGTTCCTGTGCACAGACCCCCTCCTCCCAGCTCCCAGCTGCAGCTGGGGAGATGAAACACACCAAAATGAGGGTGACTCACTCCTCAGCGTGGACCACCCGCACCCCACGCTCAGGCTTCCGAAGAGTAGCAGCCAACAGTGGAAAGAGGGGGTGGGACAAGGGCATGGATGCCAGAATCAGCTGCTTCCCAGCGCTGTGAGCTTGGACAGCTCAATTCCTCTCTGAGCCTTAGTTTACCCATCTGAGCAATGGGGTGCCCATTTCTACCTGCGTGTTGTGAGAAATTTTATGGTGAGCAGCTCTTAAGTGGTGGTCTTGAGGAAGAGAGCCCAGGTGGCCCCAGGAGAGACAGGAAAATGTGAGGACTGACTGGGTAGGGAGGCTGAGCATGTTGGGAGTATGGTCTGCAGCTGATGAGGGTATGAGGCCAGGCACCTCCCAACTGGTGCTTGACCAGGGTCAGCCTCTGAGCACCCTGGTGATAGACAAAGCAGAACTAATGAGGGGGAAGTGATTGGGGTGCCATTTGTGGTTCTGCCAAGCCTTGGGCCATTTCCTTTTTAAAAAATATATATATTTTTTAATGACCATTTTTTAAAAGTCCTTTTGTTGTTGTTTAGTTGCTAAGCCGTGTCTGACTCTGTGACCCCCACAGACTGTAGCTTGCCAGGCTCCTCTGTCCTTGGAATTTTCCAGGCAAGAATCCTGGAGTGGGTTGCCATTTCCTTATTCTGGGGAATCTTTCTGACCCAGGGATCAAGCCCAGGTCTCCCGCACTGCAGGCAGATTATTTATCACTGAACCACCAAGGAAGCTCTTGGTGTGTTTAATTCCTCACAACACCCAGCCAGGTGGAAATAGCATTCCCACTGCCCACATGGGGAAACAGTTTCAGAGAGGTACTGAGCTGTTCAAGCTCATGATGTTTATTGAATTTGTTACATCATCACTTCTGTTTCTGACTCGAACTCCATAGTCTTTGAGAGTTTTCCTGATTTCTGGAAGACATGTCCCAGATACTCTTATACCCTTTCTACTTGGAATCAGCCATTTCTCAGAGGGGCCCTTGTTCTTTTTGGTGGTAAATGAGAGTGAGGGATCACAATCTAGACACGAAGGTGCATATTCCCGTTGGGTATCATTGCATCTAGGTGTGACTAGAGATACTGATCCTTTTCATTCACATTTAAGATTACAAGGTTTTCATTTAACTTCTTTGATTTTAGGTATCTCTCTTTTAAAAAATTTTTTACACAGAAAATCTTGGTTCCTAACAACATTAGGACACATTTCTTATCATCTTTATCCTATATTATAAAGCTGACAGTTTCAACCTAATAATACCAATATAATCACTACCTATAAGATGACCAAGTGCTGTTGAGGATTTCATTATACCTCTCTTTCTTTGATTCTGTGGTCCTTCGGATAAAGCCCATTAGGGATTTATAATCAAACTGCTGTGTTAAAATCACTTCCAATGCTCCTTCTCATTGTGGTTGCCAAGTTGACATTCAGTCAGGTTTATTCATTTCTGCTGGATATTTTATTTTAAGGGTTTTTTTTTTTGGTCTTTGCTTTATAATTTTATAGACTGTTTGCATTTACAAAATAAAAACTGAAATCAGATACACTCAGAGAAGTCTAGCTTCCACATTTGTTTCTTTCACTAATTACCTCTCTCCCCATAGTTACAGTTTTGTTAGCTTCTGATTTATTTTTCCATTGCCTCTTTCCTCCTCCTTTTTTTTTTTTAACAATTCTGTCCCAGAAAGGAGCAGTAATATATAAATATATGGAGACATTGAAATGTTAATCCCTGTGTCATCTCCAGCTCTTTGCGACCCCATGAACTATAGCCATCTGGCCATGGGATTCTCCAGGCAAGGGTACTGGAGTGGGTTGCCATTCTCTTCTCTGGGGATCTTCCTGACCCAGGGATGGAAACAGAGTTTCCCACATTGTGGACAGAGTCTTTTACCATCTGTGCCTCCTGTATGTGTATGTATGTTTATTTAATATTTATTTATTTGGCTGTGCTGGGTCTTAGTTGTGGCATGTGGGACCTAGTTCCCAGACCAGGGATCAAACCCAAGCCCCGTGCATTGGGAGTGCAAAGTCTTAGCCACTGCACCGCCAGGGAAGTCCCCTCCATTGTCTCTTTCTGAAAATATAAGCAAATGTATACACGTCTCCCACACATTCAGAAGCTAAAATATATATCGTGCATACACAGTTCAGCCCCTTAGATTCTGGTTTTGCTGTTTTCTCATAAACCTATATCCTGGAGACCACTCCTGGGCGGTATTAGGAGAACATCTTCATTTCTTTTCACAACCATTGTGCACTCTCCTATGTGGATGTCCAGTTTATTCAACCAGTTTCCCCTTGGCGGATGTTTGTACTGTGTCCAGTCTTGGCTGGTTCTATTAGCGCTGCAACAACAACAACAAGAAGCTTTGTGCATATGTGAGTTTGTACTTTGGGGGCAGATTCTTACATACTCTAACCAGATTGGTTAAAAAAAATTTTTTTAAGATTTTTTAACATTTTAGAACAGTTTTAGGTTCACAGCAACACTGAGAGGGCCTCGTGGGAATTTTAGTTATAGCTGTGATGCACGTTACCCAGGAGTTGACGGTGCAATGGGCGTGTGTAGCAGCTGTGCTTGTGTGGGTGGAGGTGCCGCTTGCTGAGGCAGGAAGCACGGAGGGCTCTGTCTAACCGTGTACCTTGTGGTTAGCAAGTGAGCTGGTAATGGAGGGCGCGGGAGCCAAGGTGTGGGGAGCGAGGCTAGGTATGCGGGAACATGCAGGCAGCAGCGACATCCAATTTTAGCTGATTGGGAGGCTGCAGGCAGTTCTTGGAGAGGGAGAGAGGGTCTGGCACACCTGGCGTCCCAACCCCAGCCCCTCCTGCAGGGGCCGTCCTCATCTCCCAGGCAGGAAGCAGGCAGGGGAGGGGACCCATGTCCACCACTGCTGACTGCAGCCGCCTCTGAACCCCGGCTGGGATAAGTGACTTCCGCTCCCCCTGCAGGCCGGGGGAAGGCAGCCTGAACCTGGCCCAGACCTGGGAGACAGACTGCCCTGGGATCAGACCCCGACTCTGTGACCTTGGGCAAGCTGCTTGAGCTCTCTGAGCCTCAGACTCTTCTGTCCAAGGGGGATGGGGCGAGACATGCCCCACTATGCTGAGGACACTGGGCGTGTGGATAGGAAGTGCCTGGCACACAGGAGGTGCTCCCGCTGAGGACCAGCCATCCCTGCTGCCCTGTGAAGGGGCTGGGGCTCAACCACTGGGAGTCCTGGTTCCTACCTTTGCTGAGCTGGAGCAGCTAGAGAGACCCACTCGCTGTGGTGGTGATGGAACCCATGGGCGTGAGAGTCAAACAGTGATCGAAAGTCACTCAGTTGTGTCCGACTCTGTGACTCCCCCCATGGACCATAGCCCGCCAGGCTCCTCCGTCCATGGGATTTCCCAGGCAGGAATACTGGAGCGGGTTGCCCTTCCCTTCTCCAGGGGATCTTCCTGACCCAGGGATGGAACCTGGGTCTCCCACACTGTGGGCACATTGTTAGCATCTGAGCCACAAAGGAAGCTGAGAGACAGCTGAGGTTCAAATCCTGGCCTTGCCACTTCTCTCTAGCTGACTTTTTCTACTCTCTGTTCCTCAGTTTCCCCGTGTGTCAGATGGGGATGCTGAGACCACCCACTTCACAGCAGTGTTGGGAGAAGAATTGAGCTCAAATGTTTCAAGTGCTCAGCCCAGAGCTGGGCATGCAGTAAGTTCTGACTAATGTCACAAAGAACCATGACAGGGGACTGTTGTCTGTGGTCAGCTGCTCAGGCCGGAGCCTTAGGGGCACCAGGACAGGGGCCAGGGGGTGTGCAGGCTTTGTAGCCCCTGAGTGGGCAGGCACATGGGCACCGCTAAAAAGATCATCTCTTTAAGAAGGGAGAGTCAAGGGGCTTCCCTGGGGGCTCAGTGTTAGAGTCTGCTGGCCAATGCTGTTTGATCCCTGGTCCAGGAAGATCTCACACGTGGCAGAGCATCTGAGCTCGTGTGCCACAGCTGTTGAGCCTGAGCTCTGAAGCCCGGGGTGGAGCCTGTACTAAGGTCACAGGAGAGAAATCTCTGGAACTGCCCGGTCCACACCCGGGAGCCACAACTGCTAAGCCCAGGTGCAGCAACTACTGAAGCCTGTGTACCCTAGAGCCCGTGTTGCACAAGAGACATCACCACAGTGAAGCCCGTGCACCGCAACCACGAGTGGGCCCCACTCACCGCAACTAGAGAAAAGCCCTAGGGCAGCGACGAAGACCCAACACAGCCCCAAACAAACAAACGGAGTTATATATTAAAAAGCAGGAGAACTCAGAACTGTCTTACAAACATAAAATCTTTGAACATATGTCAAAGATTTTTGACTCAGGAGTTTACAAGGGAGCTAGTAAGATATTACAGCCAATTCAAAGGAGGATTAAAAAAGCCCAGACACAGGCAGGCAATGTGGAGTACCGAAATGAATTTGCAAACAGGTGCGGAACTGGCCAGGGTGCAAAGGGCAGACATCAATTGTGTCTCTACCGGATGCAGGTCATTTGCATGTCTACGGAAGAGACTCATTTGCATCACTATCCGTTTTCTACCTCGTGGGAAATACCTTGAAGACTCTGCAAGGCCAGGATGACCCAGGAGGGTGCACTAGGCAAGACACCGGCCATCTTTTTGCCCAGTTCAAAACCTTGCACATTTTACACACACACATGCACACACAGAGTCACAATCACTAACAAAGGCAGTCATGCGCACACAGCCACAACACACACACAGGCCTCCCTCTGTGTGTGTCTGGGTGTCTCTCTGACTCTCCTTTTGCGATGAGAGTGATTCAAGCTCCCACCTCCAGCCTTTGCTCCCTCTGCTCAGCACACGTCTCCATCAGCCCTCTGACCACCCACATCTTGCTCATCTCTCAGAGCTTCCAAGCAATGCCTCTCTGAGCAGGAATCTCTTTCCCCTGCACCCTACCCTGTCCTTATTTCCACCTGTCTTCCATGAGCTTCCCCGTGGGCACCTATGTAGGGTAGAAGGAGCCTGGACTCCAGAATCGTTCAATCTGAGTCCCAGATGTGGCACTTGCCCATCATGTGACCATGGGCAAGTCACAGCTCTGAACCTTAGTCTCCCCACTTCATCAAGTGGGATGATAACAGAACCAACCTCATGGGTTGTTTCTGTTTTGCTTTGAAGGTTAAATTAGCAGAGGCAAAGAATGCCCCTTTGGCAGAGGGTCTCACGCACAGGAGAAGAGGCTGACAGAGGATAAGATGGTTGGATATCATCGCTGATTCAATGGACATGAACTAGGGCAAACTCTGAGAGATGGTGAGGGACAGGGAGGCCTGGCATGCTGCAGTCCGTAGGGTTACAAAGACTTGGACACAACTTGGCAACTTAACAGGTGACACACAGGAAGTGCTCAGTACAGGTCAGCTGCTGTGAAAATGGGGCTCCTAATCCCCTTTCAATGGGTAGCCTGCTAAAGGGCTCAGTCAGCAGGAGGGTTTGCCTTCCAACAGCTGGAATGAAAGGTCTCCTTGGCCCCCCACCCTGGACCTGCCCCCCAGACCTGACCGTACCCAGCTGCTGTCGATCCCCAGAGCTGGGATTAAGCAGAAAGGCTGCCAGGAACCCCAGCCCCAGGAGGAGAGCAGGGACTGATGGCTGCAGCTGGGCCGGAGTCCCCCGGGCTGCGGTGATGGATGGGGGGCGGTTGGTGGAGGAAGTGGCCACTCTGGACGACAGCTGGCCAGGTGCTGATGGATGTCACAGGGGAGCAGGGATGGCAGGAGGATTGCAGAGTCTAAGAGGCTGAAGGAGGCTAAAGCCCAGCCTCTGGAAAAGCCTGCCTGGGGCTCAGCTAGAAGAGTCACAGCCGGTGGTAAGGGGCGGGCATTGGAGACCTTGAGCACTGTGTCCTGGATACTTTCTCCTAGAAATGCTATCGTGAGGCCAGCACCTAAAGGACTCATGAACTTCAACGTCAGACTCTCGTGGCTGAAGCTAGTAGCATCAGTAGCAGTGTGATCCCAGTCAATCCTTATAACCACTTGGGTAATGATTTACTGTTTTCCCAAGTTTGCCTGTGGAGACACTGAAGCTTAGATGGGGTCAAAGGAGCCAAGATCTGTCTCAGAGCAAAGCCTTTTCTACCTCCCAGGAAGCCAAGGGGTCCTCTGAGTAGCACTCAAGAACTCTGCCTTGTGATCACCAGCTCTTAAGTTGCTTGTTCAGACCTTTCATTCATTCATTCATGTATTCATTCATCTGTCCACCAAAGCCCAGCTGACTTCCTCCATGCCAGGCCCTGGTTGGGTGCCAGAGATACCCCAGTACTCAGACACAGCCTCCGACCTCATAGAGCTCAGTCCCCAGGAAGAAATAGACCAAAGGCGCACTATCCCAACTCTGGACCTTGGGGGTATGGAGTGGTGAGGGATGGCTTCCTGGAGGAGGTGGACCCTGAGCAGACACTTGAAGGACAAGGGGAAGGAAGAACCCATTCTCTGGGCAAGGCAGTGAGCGGGAAGGAAGGAAGGAAGACTTCAGTGGTGGAGACAGTTGAGCTGTATCCTGAATGACAAATAGTAAACAGAGATACAGGCGAGGTTTTCCAGCAGCAAGAAGAATATACACAAAGGCCCAGATGCAGAAATTGCCATAAGGTGAGGGGATGCAGAAGGTCCCAGTGGATAGTATGCAAGAGCCTGGGATGGAAAAAGAAATGGTACATATTGGATCAGAGGCAAGACAGGGTCCAGGTCTAAAAGGCTTTGTGTGTGTGTGTGTGTGATACGGTTGACATAAAATGTATAGTTTCAGGTATGCAGCAATGATTTAATATGTGTATATACTGTAAAATGACATCACAACAAGTTTAGTTAACATTCATTACCTTGCAGTTTTTTTTTCTTGTGATGAGAACCTTAAAGATCTCCCCTCTTAGCAACTTTCAAATACATAATAGTACATGATCGTTAACTGCAATCACCAATGCTGTGCATTGTATTCACAAGACTTATTTATCTCATGACTGGAACTTTGTGGCTTTTGGCCCCCTTCCCCCATTTCGTGCCTCCCCGTCCCTACCCCCTGGCCTCTGGCAGTCACCAATCTGTTTTCTGTATCATTTAGCTTTTTTAGATTCGCATATAAAGTGAGATCATACCATTTTTTTCTTTGTCTGACTTATTTTGCTTAGCATAATGTCCTCAAGGTCCATCCATATTGTAATAAATGGCACGGTTTCATTCTTTTTTATGGCTGAATAATATTCCATTGTATATAGATACCACATTTTCTCTATCCATTCATCCATCAGTGGACACTTAGCTTGTTTCCATATCGCTATTGTAAGTAACTCTGCAATGAACATGCAGATATCTTTTTAAGATAGCGGTTTAATTTCTGTAGGATATATACCCAGGAGTGGAGTTGATGGATCATAGGGTATTTCTGATATTTTGAGGCACCCCCGTACTCTTTTCCATAGTGGCTGCACCAAGTTGCCTTCCCACTCTACACACCAGAGTTCCCTTTCCTCCACACCCTCGCAGCACTCAGTGTTGTTCAGTCGTTCAGTCCTGTCCGACTCTGCCACCCCATGGCCTGCAGCACGCCAGGCTTCCCTGTCCTTCACCAGCACTTGTTATCTCTTGTCTTTTTGTTAATAGCCATTCTGACAGGTATGAGGGAAGAGGTTTTGAATACCGTGGAGGGTGTGACTTTATCCTGAGGCTGACAGAGGACCACTGATATGGCAAGGAGAGTGACTCATGAGATCTGTATTTTAGAAAGAACCCTGGCTGCCACTGGGAGGATGGATTAAAGTGGAGCCTGGAGGCCACTGGGAGGCCTAAGCAGTGATGCAGGAGCGAGGCTGAGGGTCCAGCCGAGGCAGGGATGCGTGGTGGACGTTCAGCATTGAGGACGCTCAGCATTGAGGACGCTCAGCATTGAGGACGCTGAGTGGGCAAGGCTGGAGCAAATAATTTCCTGGGCAAATGTTGCCACAGAGAGGCATGGATGTCCTCCTCACCTGTTTGTATGTCTTTTATAAATGACAAGGCATTGGGTTAAGTTTTGAGGGGTTCAGTGGCACACTGAGGCTCCTTTAGCAGGTGGTAGAGCCGAAGTGGAAACCCCAGAGTGCCCCTTTAGAAATCTAATTCTGGTCTCTTTCTGGGTGGCTTTCAACCGTTTTGCCCTTCCAGGAATGATCTGCAGGGGGAGACAGAGAGCAGGGGACGTGCCCGAGACCGAGAGGCACCCAGCCGGAAGGGGGCGCTGTGGTCACGGGCGACCGGACCAGCGGCATCCGGGTTGCCGGTGGAGGACTGAGCAGCCTGAGGAGGGGAGTCAGCGCTTACCCGCGGCTTACAGGAGGGACCCAAGACCAGAGAGCAGGAAAGGGGTGAATCAGCGTCTCAGGATACTGCCTAGTCCACTGCTCGCGCTTGGAAACCTGAACTGCGTTTCCCAGATCTGAGAGCACCAGAGAGAACTTGGAGGTCCAGTGGGGTCCAGGACCCCCAAACTTTCCCTTAGGAGTAGGAACCCCCGGTTTCACCGACACCTGGTCCAGTCCTGCTAGCCCAGGGACGGCGGAGCCTGGTAGGCTGCCGTCTGTGGGGTTGCACAGAGTCGAGCGCGACTGACGTGACTTAGCAGCAGCAGCAGCAGCAGGCCGAGAGTGATGGAGACGAGCCTCAGGATGTGGTCCACGGAGTGAGCCAAGACTCCCGGAAAGAAACGTCCAAGCTTCTCCCAGTGGGTGGCGCCCGCGAGGCCTGGTGTAGAAAGGGCGGTGAGGGAGGGGCGACACCAGGTGGCAGGCAGGCACCCTTCAGGCCTGGGCACCCTGTGGTTAATCTCCCCCCTTTTCCGTTTTCTAACTCAGGGTTTCCAGAGCGGCAGCCGCTGAAATTTCTTGCCTGGCATGTCTCTAGTTGGTGTGTGGGGCCCCAGGGTAGAGGAAAGGGATCAAGACTGGTATAAGTACTCCGCTCTGTGGCCTGGGTTTCTTCCTGCTCGTCAGCAAGTAGGTTTAGTGAGCCCAGCGCAGGGGTGGGAAGGGTCCGAAGAATTGATGCTTTTGAACTGTGGTGTTGGAGAAGACTCTTGAGAGTCCCTTGGACTGCAAGGAGATCCAGCCAGTCCATTCTGAAGGAGATGAACCCTGGGATTTCTTTGGAAGGAATGATGCTAAAGCTGAAACTCCAGTACTTTGGCCACCTCCTGCGAAGAGTTGACTCATTGGAAAAGACTCTGATGCTGAGAGGGATTGGGGGCAGGAGGAGAAGGGGACGACCAAGGATGAGATGGCTGGATGGCATCATGGACTCAATGGACGTGAGTCTGAGTGAACTCTGAGGGATGGTGATGAACAGGGAGGCCTGGTGTGCTGCGATTCATGGGGTCGCAAAGAGTCGGACACGACTGAGCGACTGAACTTGACTTGTCTTTATTTTCTAATATTTCTACAATGGATATTTGTTATTAGGACAGAAAAATCAAGAAAAACTTTCATGAAAGGTAAAAGCACACAAAAAATTCCCCCTACCCTCCTTCCTTCCTTCCAAGGCGGTTTATCATGACTTGGGTATCTGGTCTCTAACTGGGATGGGCTGCCACCTCATGGGTGGGAGTGTCGTGGTAATGTCTCTGCGGTGACAGTAATGTCCACAGTTCATAGTCCGCTCAAGTCAATGGGACTCAGGCAGCATAACTGGACATTCATGGCCAGGCTTCTCCCCAGCCCTGTCAAGGAGTTTCTCCACATCGTACCCCCTACCCTTGATTCATGCCACCATGAAGCTGTGTTTCCTCATCTTACCTTTCGAAGTCTACCCAGTACACCACTGGCCAGTGGTCACGTCCCAGTCAAGTCTGGACTCCCTAGCTCTCCACCTGTCTCTCTACCCTCCCCACACACCTTCAGCTGCCTGCTCGTCCCTCCAGCTGAGCCTAGAGCAGCTCCAAACGGTATCAGAGAGACATCAGGGATTCGCAAAACAAATCTTCACTGAAAGAAAGACCTACGGACCAGCCGAGTCATTCTTCTCGAGCTGATTCACAGCCACCCAGGTTCTCCTCCAGCCCCAGGGTCCTTGGGGGCTCTCTGCCTCCATTCAGAGCTCTGGGAGCACCTGGGTGCTGGGAAGACTCACCGGGCAGCCTCTCGCTGCAGCACATGTCCAGGGCCCCTCCCTCGGAGTCATCAGCAGTGTGGTTCTCTCTCTCTCACTCCTGCAGCAGGATGAAAAATGGGAGGTGAGGCTGTTGATGAGTGGGGATCAAGGCAAAACCCTGAGCAAAGAGAAAAAGCCTTACTTTCTTGCACTGGGTCCTTTGGAATAACCCTGTCCCATTAGGGGGACCTGAGGAAAAGACCAACCTACGGAGGGGTCAAGCTGGAGAGGCAGGGCAGGGTTTTGCAGGTGTCCTCCACGTGGAATAACCACCAGCAGAAGCATTAAAACCACCGTCAGCACCATATCTCCACCATAGAAGGAGGGCTTACTTCATGCAAAGCACTTGACAAGCTTTATCACACTGAGTCTTCATGAATTAGGGATCATTCCACTTGGCTCAGAGAAATTAAGTAACCTGCCTCAGATCACACAGCACCTTCGGGTAGAGCAGGGTATGAAATTACAGTCTAGGACTCCAGGCTCACATTTGCACTGCTATGCCATTCTGCCTCCGAGTTTCTGTGGGTTTGAACCATGGGTGGTCAAGAGGGATTTGGGTGAGGTCGTCTGTGTCCGGCACCCCCCCACACACATCCTGCACATTTCCTGTGGCTCAGGCAGTACAAAATGGTATGCAAAACTCTTCTCTAGAAATAGCTAGTAAAAGTAGCTGTCAATATATTTGCATATTCTAAATGTTCTATTTCCTTCTGAAATCAGAAAACCTTTATCAGGGTACCTTTCAGGACTAGGCTGGGGTCTAGAGTTTCTCCTTTACCCAATATGCTGGAAAAAGTGTGCTGGAGATTAGCCAGACCCCAGGGAGTTTCTGTGGACTTCCGTGGTGACTCAGACGGTAAAGAAGATACTGTCTGGGTATCTTCTGGGTTAGGAAGATGCCCCAGAGAAGGGAATGGTGACCCACTCTAGTATTCTTGCCTGGAGAATCCCATGGACAGAGTTACGTGGCGGGCTACAGTTCGTGGAGTCGCAGAGAGCTGGACACAGCTTTCCCTTTTCACTTTCATTTTTCAGGAAGCTTGTGTCATCCAGCGTATCCTGAGGTGACCGCTCTGCTCTCAGGCTTCCCCCACTGTGGGAAGGGCTTGCTGTGCAGCATGGGCTCCAGGGGCTCTGCCTGCCCTTTGTGTCCAACCCCCAGCAGTAGCTGACTGATTCACGGCTGGACAAGCCCACCAGCCCGGGACAATCAGAACCTCTCCCCTGCACTTTTCAAATGTATTCTAGGGGCGAACCATGGTAGCCACAGTGCCCTGGAGAGAAGGGCCAGAAACATCTGCTGCTGAGGGCCTTGGAACTGCTTCATTCCAGCCCATCATGAACCTCTGTTAAGCAACATGCCTGTTAAGACCATCAGATGCCCCAGGATCCTTCCAATTGCTATTGTTATTCAGTCACTCAGTCGTGTCCGACTCTGCGACCCCATGGACTGCAGCACGCCAGGCTTCCCTGTCCTTTACCACCTCCTGGAGCTTGCTCAAACTCATGTCCTTTGAGTTGGTGATGCCATCCAACCAGCTCATCCTCTGCTGCCCCCTTCTCCTCCTGCCTTCTATCTTCCCAGCAACAGGGTCTTTTCCAATGAGTCAGTTCTTCTCAACAGGTGGCCAAAAGTATTGGAGCTTCAGCTTCAGCATCAGTCCTTCCAATGTATATTCAGGGTTGATTTCCTTTAGGATTGACTGGTTGGATTTCCTCGCAGTCCAAGGGACTCTCAAGAGTCTTCTCTAGCACCACAATTTGAAAGCATCAATTCAGCCCTCGGCCTTCTTTATGGTTCAGCTCTCACATCTATACATGACCACTGGAAAAACCACAGCTTTGACTAGACAGACCTTTGATGGCAAAGTAATGTCTCTGCTTTTTAATACGCTGTTTAGGTTGTCATAGCTATTCTTCTAAGGAGCGTCTTTTAATTTCATGGCTGCAGTTAACTGTCTATAGTGATTTTGATCCTTCCAATAAATTCCAATATTTTAGCTTAAGATGGTGGGATTTGATTTCTGAAACTGGCAGCCAGAAGAAACTTTAATCTACCCTTGCTAGCATAGCACTTCCAAGAAGTTCAAGAGGTCAGCTGCCTCTCCACCCACTAGCCCTGCAGTCCTGCCTTTTGGACTTGCCCTGAGGTTGACTCCAGGCCCAACTGCAACCCTGAAACAGTGAAGGGCACAGAGGTCAGGGTAAGATACCCCTTTTGATTCTGACATCTTCTGCTCTCAACTGGCAACTGTTTTACTCTTTTCTCACTCCATCTGGCACAATCTCTGAGAATCCCAAACCCCAGGGCCTGGCTCTCCTGCAGAGAGATGAGTGCTATCTTCAAGGCCCTTTAAATGTCTCTGTAGTCTCCACTTTTCTCCCCTCTCTGCCACCTACATCTTGGTCCAGCGCAGCATCTCTTGCCTAGATTCCTGAGGCGGTCTTTTAACTGGTCTCTGGCATCCACTCAGGCTGGCCTCCGAAACATTCTCTGTATGGTTCTAATATATATGGCTTCATAGGTTGTGCAGTTTACAACCTGCACAACTGGATAGGGCAGGCCTGAGCTAGAATCAACTCTTTCACACTTACCGTATAACTTGCTTCTTTTTAAAAATACTTGAATGGCATCCTATTACACTCAAAACAATGACAATAATCCTTAGATGTGGTTTACAGATCTTGAACATTCTGTCTTCCATTCATCCCTCCAGCCTTATTTCATGCCCCTTTCCTTTTTAACCTCTGCACTCTAGCTACATCAGGGCAGGCTTTTTTCTACACGATGCCTTTGCACATGCTTTTCTCCCTGCCTGGAGAGCTCCCCACCCCCCGCCCCCCAAGGTCTACTTCCCATTAGTTTTTACTCATAGCCTTTGACAAAGTTTGAAATTTCATTTTACCTTATGCCATTGTTTGACTAACGTTGGATTACAAGTGACATGAGGGCAGGGACCATCATTTGGGTTTCATCTGTCACTGTGGCTTCTAAGTCTTGCTTGGTGCCTGCTTCAATACATAAACACTCAGTGAATAAGTGAATGTTGCCCTGACCTTCTTGAAAAAAACCTCAGGCCCCTCAAACATGGCCATTATCTGAGCTGCCTTTGTGAAGGCAGATCTTCGTGAAGGGACTTGGAACCCTTCTCCCTTGCTGCAGTCCACAGCAGACCAGTATCATGGAGCTGGAAACCCTTTCATTTAGCAGAGGAGGAAACGGAGGCACAGAAGGGAGGTCTGCCTGGCCCCAGGTTATATGCCGAGTGGGTAGCCAGTGGATGGGGATGGAGAACACCTACCCCCTACCTCCTGATCCAGAGCTTTTGCTTTCTTTACGTTGAAGAGAGCCCTGGCTGGAGGGTAGCCCCAAAGGTCTGACACTTGGCTCAGTGCAGAAAGGTAACCCAGGTATATAGATACCTCTGTAATAGGACCCACGAGTGACTCACAGCTGCTTTCGCACCTCAAGCCTCCCAGGCCCCAAGTCGTGTTCAGAATAGCTCAGCCCTGCATGTGTGCAGCAGACTCTATAAATAAGCTTCCTAGAAAATGACTAATTTCATCATCAGGAAAGCAGAAAGAGTAGCACCTCTCATCTGGAGAGGACAATGAAGCAAGAGCCTGCTCTGGGCCCTGTAGTTGAAGGACTCCAGGCAACCTCGCCAAAACCTGCATGTCAAGGCTGCTCAGGGGAGGGTTGAATTAGATTTCCAAAGGGAAGAGCTGGTGCATTCAGGCTGACTTGAGAAGCCCAGTCTCTGGGCACTGTCCTCCTTCCTTCCAGCCAAGAGCAGAAATAGCTGCTTGCTGTGGATTACTGCAGGCTCCTTGTCTCCCCTTATCCACTTCAACCAGCTGGGGACACGGGAGGAGAAAACTGGCCTGTGACCACAGGCAGCCACTTGCTGGACTGGCCCCTCACTGCTATCTTAGAAACCAGAGAATCCCCGAGAAAAACAGACTAGGAGATCACCCGGCCTGTCCCTCCCTCACCGATGGAGAATGTCTGGGAGGGGAAAGAACCTTTCCAAAGCCACTGCCCCATTCACCAAGCGCTCATTGAGCAGCTTCTGGGAGCAAGGCAGCAGAACTAGGAACACAGTGACAAACACGCCAGGCTCTTCCCCCCGCAACCCCCAGTCTTCTGGGGAGACACACAGGCAAACACAATTGCTCCCACACCAGCTTTAATAGGCTGCATGCACATGATACCTTGGGGAGCTCAGCTTGTGGTGAGGGGGTGGAGGGGATGGCAAGGGGAAGATAGGAGCCGGTTCTTAAAGGATGTTTCCAGGTAGATGAGGGGTCACAAGGAACAGAACTTCTTTCATGGTACAAACAGAAACAGGAGAGCATCCTGGAGGCTCAAGACGGATAGAGTATTTGGCATTAACTGGAAGTAGCTGGCCAACAGGCTGGGGAAGTGACGCAGGCCAGGACACAGCAGAGGCAGCTGAGCAGAAATCCTGCCACCTGGGTGGGGCTCCCCTTGAACCAAGAGGTGTCACGGGCTTCCCCATCCCTGGGCTGAGGATGTCTGTTGTAGGAAGTGTGATTAGTGGCATAGGTTTGAGGAACAGACATTAGACCCAGTTGGTGGTTACCTGATCTGGTCCCAAACTACATTTGGGGTAAAATTCACATACATTTAAACCATTTTAATGAGAGCCCTGGCTGGAGGGTAGCCCCAAAGGTCTGACACTTGGCTCAGTGCAGAAAGGTAACCCAGGTATATAGATACCTCTGTAATAGGACCCACGAGTGACTCACAGCTGCTTTCGCACCTCAAGCCTCCCAGGCCCCAAGTCGTGTTCAGAATAGCTCAGCCCTGCATGTGTGCAGCAGACTCTATAAATAAGCTTCCTAGAAAATGACTAATTTCATCATCAGGAAAGCAGAAAGAGTAGCACCTCTCATCTGGAGAGGACAATGAAGCAAGAGCCTGCTCTGGGCCCTGTAGTTGAAGGACTCCAGGCAACCTCGCCAAAACCTGCATGTCAAGGCTGCTCAGGGGAGGGTTTGAATTAGATTTCCAAAGGGAAGAGCTGGTGCATTCAGGCTGACTTGAGAAGCCCAGTCTCTGGGCACTGTCCTCCTTCCTTCCAGCCAAGAGCAGAAATAGCTGCTTGCTGTGGATTACTGCAGGCTCCTTGTCTCCCCTTATCCACTTCAACCAGCTGGGGACACGGGAGGAGAAAACTGGCCTGTGACCACAGGCAGCCACTTGCTGGACTGGCCCCTCACTGCTATCTTAGAAACCAGAGAATCCCCGAGAAAAACAGACTAGGAGATCACCCGGCCTGTCCCTCCCTCACCGATGGAGAATGTCTGGGAGGGGAAAGAACCTTTCCAAAGCCACTGCCCCATTCACCAAGCGCTCATTGAGCAGCTTCTGGGAGCAAGGCAGCAGAACTAGGAACACAGTGACAAACACGCCAGGCTCTTCCCCCCGCAACCCCCAGTCTTCTGGGGAGACACACAGGCAAACACAATTGCTCCCACACCAGCTTTAATAGGCTGCATGCACATGATACCTTGGGGAGCTCAGCTTGTGGTGAGGGGGTGGAGGGGATGGCAAGGGGAAGATAGGAGCCGGTTCTTAAAGGATGTTTCCAGGTAGATGAGGGGTCACAAGGAACAGAACTTCTTTCATGGTACAAACAGAAACAGGAGAGCATCCTGGAGGCTCAAGACGGATAGAGTATTTGGCATTAACTGGAAGTAGCTGGCCAACAGGCTGGGGAAGTGACGCAGGCCAGGACACAGCAGAGGCAGCTGAGCAGAAATCCTGCCACCTGGGTGGGGCTCCCCTTGAACCAAGAGGTGTCACGGGCTTCCCCATCCCTGGGCTGAGGATGTCTGTTGTAGGAAGTGTGATTAGTGGCATAGGTTTGAGGAACAGACATTAGACCCAGTTGGTGGTTACCTGATCTGGTCCCAAACTACATTTGGGGTAAAATTCACATACATTTAAACCATTTTAAATCATGAGAAATGCTGGGCTGGAGGAAGCACAAGCTGAAATCAAGATTGCCGGGAGAAATATCAATAACCTCAGATATGCAGATGACACCACTCTTACGGCAGAAAGTGAAGAAGAACTAAAGAGCCTCTTGATGAAAGTGAAAAAAGAGAGTGAAAAAGTTGGCTTAAAGCTTAACATTTGGAGAACTAAGATCATAGCATCCAGTCTCATCACTTCATGGAAAATAGATGGGAAAACAGTGGCTGACTTTATTTTTCTGGGCTCCAAGATTGCTGCAGATGGTGATTGCAGCCATGAAATTAAAAGATGCTTACTCCTTGGAAGGAAAGTTATGACCAGCCTAGACAGCATATTACAAAGCAGAGACATTACTTTGCCAACAAAGGTCCATCTAGTCAAGGCTATGGCTTTTCCAGTGGTCATGTATGGATGTGAGAGTTGGACTATAAAGAAAGCTGAGCACAGAAGAATTGATGCTTTTGAACTGGGGTGTTGGAGAAGACTCTTGAGAGTCCCTTGGATCACAAGGAGATTCAACCAGTCCATCCTAAAGGAGATCAGTCCTGGGTGTTCATTGGAAGGACGGATGTTGAACCTGAAACTCCAATATTTTGGCCACCTGATGTGAAGAGCTGACTCATTTGAAAAGACTGTGATGCTGGGAAAGATTGAGGGCACAAGAAAAAGACGACAGAGGATGAGATGGTTGGATGGCATCACCGACTAGATGGACATGGGCTTGGGTAGACTCCAGGAGTTGGTGATGGACAGGGAGGCCTGGCGTGCTATGGGAGGCCTGGCGTGCTATGGGAGGCCTGGTGTGCTATGGTTCATGGGATCGCAGAGTCGGACATGACTGAGCAACTGAACTGAACTGAAAACAGTTCCAGGGTACTTATTATATCCATAATGTTGTGAAACCACCACCATCATCTAGCTCCAGAAGAGTTTCATCACCCCCAAAAGAAAAGCCTGTACCCCTTAAGGAGTCCCTCCCATCCTCCCCTCCCTCAGCCCCTGGCAACCACTATCCTCTTCCTGCTCTCACAGATTTGCCTTTTCTGTGCATTTCAACTAAATGGAATCTTACAATATTGTAGCCTTTTGTGTCTGGATCCTTTCACTCAGCATAACGTGTTCTAGGTTCATACCCGCTCTAGCATGTATCAGTACTTAATTTCTTTCAACGGCTGGATAATATCCGACTCCATGGGCAAACTACATCTCACCCATCCGTCGTCTGATGGACTTCTGGATGGCTTCCACCTTTCGGGTGCTGTGAATAGTGCTGCTGCTATGATCCAAACTTACCTTTTAAACTCCGCTCCCCACTTGCTTATGACTTTGGGCAATCAATCCTCTTTCACTCTGGACCCCTGAGGCTTCATCTATGAAATAAGGTGGTTTAGACCCTAGGCTCCTGGAACCTTAAATGTCATCGTGTCATTCGTCCATTCATGTTTGAAGGTGCTGGTGCATCTGGCGGGGTGCTGGAGACTCAGCCTGGACCAGCCCACCTTGTCTTCCAGGAGCCCTTGGCTGATGTGGGAGAAGACCAGGTGGCACTGGGGACTGTGTGAAGAGTGCTAACAGAGGCCTGCCTGGGAGGGACTGTGGGCAATCACCTCTGCCTGGAGGGTGGGACGGTGGATGCGTGGGTGCTCTTTGGAGACATCCTGGAGTGGATGTCAGCTTTGCCCAGGATGGATGCAGAGAAATAGCTGACGGGTTTGAGGAGGAAGGCAGAGGAATCTGCACTCTCCTCCCAGGTGGGTGAGGAGGAGCTGGGATGCTGAAGCCAGCTTCTCTGGGTGTGAGGCTGAGCCCCTAGGAACCTCCTGACCCAACCCCAGGCAGATATGCCCTCTACCTTGGGATTCCTGTTCCGGGGGCTCCCAGGGCTCGCTAGAGCAGGGGTCTCCAACATTTGGGATCTAATGCCTGATGATCTGAGGTGAAGCGGATGTAATAAAGAATACATAGGAATAAAGTGCACAATAAACATGTTTGAATCCTCCCAACACCACCCCCCACCCCCATCCGTGGAGAAACTGTCTTCCATGAAACTGATCCCTGGCGCCAAGGAGGCTGGGGACAATGGCTCTAGGCTCTAGCACCCCAAAGTGTCCACATGGTGTCTCCACTACTTCCCAAAGCTTGAATCCCACTACATGGCCATGTCCTCAGGACCCAACCTGCCCACTCCGACTTCCAAGCCTCTGTTCATGCTGTTACCTTAGTCTATTTCTTTTCCCCCTCCTGTCAAATTTTACTGATTCTCCCCATCGCCCCTTTCACGAAGCACCTCTGATCTCCGGGGAAGAATCAGGCTCTCCCATCTCCGCTCCTGGCCCACGCTGGCTCTTACCCCTCTCTGCCTGACTTTGTTCTGCTGCTATAGTCAGCTGCTTGTGCACCTGCCTCCCTGAGCACTGACTTGAGAGCACACTCACCCCATCAGCCACTCCTGCATCCCAGGTGTTCAGGGTCCAAGCCTGTCGATGTGCATGTTAAAGGTCAGATGGAGAGCAGTGGCGGGGTCTTAGGGGGAGTGGTTTTGAGGGTTCTGGGTGGGCAGAACCTGGCCAGGAGCTTCCCAACCTGGAGAAGACGGCCACATCATGGCCAGAAAGGGACCCAGAGGCCACCCAGGTTCTCATCAGCACTTCAGTGTGCAGGGGCAGAGGACCTGCTTGCTTCATGGAGAACCAGGCTGACCGCCTCCTGCAAATGAGCCACGTGCTTTAGAGCTGGCACGTGGAGCGACCTCGCCCTCGTTCCTAGGGTGGTGGCAGGGAAGCACACGGGTGCTCAGTCACCTCCTCCTCACCATCTGCGGCCAGGGCAGAAAGTTTACTCTGGACAGAGCACACGACATGTGAATAGAGGAGAGAGGCTGGCTTTAGGATATCCCCAAAGGGAAAGCAAGGCTAGGGAGATTCAGTACTTGCCTCAGGTCACAAAGGGTGTGAACTATTGTTTTCAGGCACTTAAAAATCCGATTCCCCTTTGAGAGTTGCCTCTCTCTTCCGCAGGTGCTTTGCCCGTCCCCTGCCGCAGGGAGGGCCCAAGACCAGAGGTCGGTCACCTGTCATCCTGTGTCACACCCCAAAGCCTTCTAACAAGCAGCTTTCCCGCTAAGTTTGTCAGTTTCTGTTGCTGGCAACCACAGTGCTCAGACTGACGTGTGCAGCTGACTCGTGGAATAGACAGGCTCTGAGCCCAGGACTCCCAATGCTTAGTTCACTGCTGTTTCCATCCTGCCAAGCTGCCTACCCTCCCTGCCCAGCTGTCCACTGTCCAGCCATCTGTCCCCATGTCTGAGTAGACTGCAAACTCAGAGCGCTCTGGATCCCAAACATAGGGTCTGTGAGTCCTCTGCTTGGGACGTGCCCTGATGAATGATAACGCCTTCCCCACCTTGCTCTGCTGGTGGGAGACAGTGGCGTGGGCGTGGCAGACAGCCAAGGGAAGGGGAGAAGAAGGTGCTGGAGAGGCTCAGGCTGCAAAGGGGTGGGGGCTGGGCAAGATGGAAGGAGTTTTCCATCTTTCACGTGAGTCTGATTCAGGGTCTGGAACACTCACGCGTTTGACTAGTGATGACCTAGAAGGCCACCCAGGTTCTCATCAGCACTTCAGTGTGCAGGGGCAGAGGACCTGCTTGCTTCATGGAGAACCAGGCTGACCGCCTCCTGCAAATGAGCCACGTGCTTTAGAGCTGGCACGTGGAGCGACCTCGCCCTCGTTCCTAGGGTGGTGGCAGGGAAGCACACGGGTGCTCAGTCACCTCCTCCTCACCATCTGCGGCCAGGGCAGAAAGTTTACTCTGGACAGAGCACACGACATGTGAATAGAGGAGAGAGGCTGGCTTTAGGATATCCCCAAAGGGAAAGCAAGGCTAGGGAGATTCAGTACTTGCCTCAGGTCACAAAGGGTGTGAACTATTGTTTTCAGGCACTTAAAAATCCGATTCCCCTTTGAGAGTTGCCTCTCTCTTCCGCAGGTGCTTTGCCCGTCCCCTGCCGCAGGGAGGGCCCAAGACCAGAGGTCGGTCACCTGTCATCCTGTGTCACACCCCAAAGCCTTCTAACAAGCAGCTTTCCCGCTAAGTTTGTCAGTTTCTGTTGCTGGCAACCACAGTGCTCAGACTGACGTGTGCAGCTGACTCGTGGAATAGACAGGCTCTGAGCCCAGGACTCCCAATGCTTAGTTCACTGCTGTTTCCATCCTGCCAAGCTGCCTACCCTCCCTGCCCAGCTGTCCACTGTCCAGCCATCTGTCCCCATGTCTGAGTAGACTGCAAACTCAGAGCGCTCTGGATCCCAAACATAGGGTCTGTGAGTCCTCTGCTTGGGACGTGCCCTGATGAATGATAACGCCTTCCCCACCTTGCTCTGCTGGTGGGAGACAGTGGCGTGGGCGTGGCAGACAGCCAAGGGAAGGGGAGAAGAAGGTGCTGGAGAGGCTCAGGCTGCAAAGGGGTGGGGGCTGGGCAAGATGGAAGGAGTTTTCCATCTTTCACGTGAGTCTGATTCAGGGTCTGGAACACTCACGCGTTTGACTAGTGATGACCAAACACTGCTGCTGCTGCTAAGTCGCTTCAGTCGTGTCCGACTCTGTGCAACCCCATAGACGGCAGCCCACCAGGCTCCCCCATCCCTGGGATTCTCCAGGCAAGAACACTGGAGTGTGTTGCCATTTCCTTCTCCAATGATGAAAGTGAAAGTGAAGTCGCTCAGTAGTATCTGACTCTTAGCGACCCTATGGACTGTAGCCCACCAGGCTCCTCCGTCCATGCGACTTTCCAGGGAAGAGTACTGGAGTGGGGTGCCATTGTCTTCTCCATGACTAAACACTAGTGCTTACCAAACACCTACTATGTGCGGGCCACAGGGAGAGGCCCTGGGGATACAGCAAAGTGCAGGCTCTCAGAGCACAGGGGAGAGTACAGGGAAGCAAAAGGCAGGGGAACACAGGTGGCCTGTTTGGTGGGAGAAGTGTACGGTGTGGAGGGTGCTGGTGAGGCCTCGAGACAAGCAAGAGAGTTGGGGAAGGTTCCCAGGCAGGAAGCAAAGAGGGGACCTGAAGGAGAGGAGGGGGTCAGGACTGTGGAGTGACAGAGGAGCAGCTGGGGTGTTCCAGGCAGAAGCAAGGTCTGTGAAGGGGCCTGGAGTTGAGAGGAAGCAGGGCATGCTCAAACGACTGGAAAGAAATTCAGTCTGACAAGGGCACGTGGGAAGGGAGTGCGGATGGGGACATCTTCAGAGGTGCTCGTTTGTCACGTTCTTTCCTTGTGTTTTCCTCCTCCCTCCCCTTCTTTCCAGAGACATAAGCAGACCTTAATCTCCACAACAGCCCTAGGAAGAACATACCATCATTACCTTGTAGTTTCTAGATGAGGAAATGGAGATTCAGAGAAGTCCAGCGACCTGCCCAAGGGCACACAGCTAGTAGTAACAGGTCTGCCTCCTGCTGCCCATAGTCCCCAGCTCTCTTCTCTTCTGGCTTTTGGTCTTCGTTGAAAACAACACTCTGAAAATAGGAAGAGAGTGAACATGAATGAAACGGCAGTTACCTTGCATATGTTCTTTGAAACAATCCTCACCTAGGTCTTTGGGGGCAGCACGCCCATTTTACAGGTGAAGAAACTGAGGCTCAGGTGCTGAAGTGACTTGGCTAGATTCATACAGCAGGTGACTTAGTGAAGGAGTCCGAGGGGAGACTCCTGTCTCCAGGGATCTGAAGGAGTTCACAGCTGCAGGGCCGTTACCTCGTAAGTCCTCCCCAGGAACAGAAGGAAGCCCTGCCCTGGACCCTGGCCTCCAGTTGCTCCACCTGAAGCAGCAGCCCAGAGATCCCACCTTGGGAGACTCGCTGAAGTGGAGAGTGTGCGTGATAGTAGCAGCTGTGCTCCATGACAGGAGGAACACATGCGCTCCACGGCCAAGGGCACAGCAGCCCGGGGCTCTAGCCCAGCATGTGAGCCTAGGCCAGTCATTTCCTCCAATCCGAGTCACAGCATCCACAAATGAAAATTTTTTAAAAATGAATTTAATGACATTTAAGGGCCTTTTCTTAAGGTCTCAAATTTTGATTCTGGGGTATCAAGGTTTGATGAGGCAGGGCTGGTGGAGCAGGGAACCAGCAGAGGGCGCTCCCAGCAGCAGGGAAACAGGCTTTGGTCCATGGGTGGGGCTGGTGGGGAGCGGGAGTCAGGGGTAGAGGGTGGGGCAAGGGGAGCTTTCCCACCCCAGTCAGTGACTGACACAGGCCCAGCTCCCCTGGGTGGGTCAGTATCTATTGTGGACAGGTATATCTATGTGGTGGACAGGAGACCAGAAGATGTTCAATCGCAGAGTGGGATTTCAGGGCTGAAAGGTCATCTGGTTTAATCTTCTGCTCTCCAAGATTCTGAAAACACCCTGCTTCGGCCCCCTCTTTCTCCACCCAAAGTATACAGTTTAACTTAAAAGGAGGAAACAGACAGTTACAAATGTGAAGGCGTGATCACATCTCTTGTGGAGGGGAGCGTTTTTGTTTCCATTCTGTTATATGCTCGCTTCTACTCAGGATGTGTTGGAATGCACTTTGCCCTTCAGGGAAAAGCCCCCGTTTCCTTTCTCTGCTTGAAAAACTCTTTAAGACCCTTTCAAGATCCTGTTCAAATGTGGCCTCAGCAGTATTCTCCCTGACTCCCTTAGAAAGAATTGGGTGCCCCCTCCATTCTCACGCTCTATTCAGGATTATTTTTTTAATTATTATTACTTTTCTTGGCCATGCCACGTGGCATGCAGGATCTTAGTTCTCTGACCAGAGGCTGAACCGTGTCCCCTGCAATGGAGGGATCTTAACCGCTAGACCACCAGGGAAGTCCCTCAGTGATTATCTCCTGATGCCTGTATCCCCTCCTCACACGGAGCTATCCAAACACAAACCTGTGGACAGTAATCACGGCAGCTTCCTTCTACAGACTGCTTAGGGAGTGCTGGATACTGTGCCAATACTGTACATGTATTACATCACTCATCTCTCACCACAGCCCTATGAGCTAAACACAGTTGTCAGCCCCCTCCTACACATGTGGAGATGAGGACTTGGAGAGACAGTCCCTTGCTCAAGGTCATCCAGTTGGTAAGTGGCAGAAGCAGGCTTCAAACTCAGTTTGCCTCCACCCCAGACCCAGGCTTTATTGAAACCACCAGGTGTATGGCCTCTGATGTGAACGTTCCTATTTCCTCACTTAATACTCTGTCTGGCACCAGGAAGATACTCAAGATCTAGTCTTGAAAAAATAAATGAAAATAGGGCTAGAGTTTGAGTGTGTATAAATGGCTCATCAAAAACGCCACAAAGCACAGGCTTTGGGATTGGGCGGCCAAGTCCGAGTCAATGCTCCCTCATTGACTGCCTATCTTAGATAAGATGCTTGACTTCTCCGCAGCTCAGTCTCCTTATCTGTGAAGTAGGGAAAGCAGTGTCTACACTTCAGAGAGCCTCAGGGAGACTGAATGAATTGCTGATCCTTACACGAAGTTTCACATGAGATGCATGTAAAATGCTTAGACAGGGTCCAGTAAGCTCTTGAAAAGGCTATCATCATCTAGTGTGCCAAGTGTTGCCTGCTTTTCAGTTAATACAAGCCTTCTCACCCATAGGTGAGGTTCACGGAGGCTCTGGAATGAGCCTGAAGTGAGGTGAAAGTCACTCAGTCGTGTCCGACTCCTTGTGACCCCATGGACTGTAGCCTGCCAGGCTCCTCTGTCCATGGATTTCTCCAGGCAAGAATATTAGAGTGGCTAGCTGTTCCCTTCTCCATGGGAATCTTCCCAACCCAGGGATCGAACCCAGGTCTCCTGCATTGCAGGTGGATTCTTTACCCTCTGAGCCTAGTGGTATGCTAACAAACTGGTTCTCAGGAAAAAAATAAAAACTTTAAAAGCTATAATTTGTGGCATTTGCCAATTTCCTTGGTGTAAATGCTCCCACCATGGCTGAGGTCAAGCTATGAATGTGAGGGGCGATGCTGCCAGTCTTGGAAGAGATCAGAAGTTTGACTCAAATGCTTGGTGCCTCAGTCTTCTCTTCTGTAAAATGGACCAGTAGCACAGAATGCACTATATAAGTGCTGTTGTTGCTGTTTAGTCACAAAGTTATGTCCAACCCTTTTGTGACCCCATGGACTGCAGCCTGCCAGGCTCCTCTGTCCATGAGATTTCCCAGGCAAGAATATTAGAGTGGGTTGTCATTTCCTTCTCCAGTGGATCTTCCTGACCCAGGGAGCAAACCTGCATCTCCTGCATTGGCAGGCAGATTCTTTACCACTGAGCGACCAAGGAAGCTCATTTAAGTGTTAACTAATACTGTTATTTTCACAACAGTCAGTCTCACTCTTGCTCATCTGGCTCTGACACCGGCCTGGACACTGGCCCCATCCCAGCACCTGGCCTTCCGCCTGATGCCCTGGCAGGCACAATCTCTGTCTCGGTCATCTTCCTTCGAGGACTGAGGCCTTGTCCACTCTTGCAGCTCTGCCCCCTCCAAACGGAACTAGAATCCTGACCTAGCCAGTGCTGGTGACATACACACCCTGATTGCAAATGATTCTGGGCTTCTGATGTCTACCTGCCTCTGGTTTTAGCCCTAGATGTCCCTGATGCCAACCTTGGGCCTGAATGCCAGGGCCGCCCGTGCATTGCTCTGGATTGTCCACAAAGATCCTGTCTGGCATCTGCTCCACTCTCCATCACCTGCAGAACCACCTCTCACGGGGCTTGTACACAGCTGGAAAGGAGGGGCTGGGGTTCAGAGCTAGGTCTGTTCCCACCTGCGGCTGGGGAGACCTCTGGCTCCTGCCACACCTCACTGTGGGGTCTAGTCCTCCATCAGGGCCCCCACCCTCAGCCTTTCAGGCAACCTTTCTGTGCTCAGGTTGGGAAGATGCTGGCACTTCAGGGTTTGGTAAAAGAATCAGGCAAAACTGAGACACAGAGCTGGGGCGGGGCACGCAAGATGGAAACTGTTTGGAAGCGTGAGCTGGGTCTGAGGCAGCTTTGCTAGGAGAGAGGATACTGTATGAGCCAGGAAGTTGAATGGAATAGGAAAGAGGAAAAAGGAAGCCAAAATTCAAGGCTGAAAAGGATCTAGAGACCTGGGGCCGGGGGAGGGCTGTGACCAAGCCATCAGTCACTGGGAAAACCCCTCAAAACACAGCAGAGTGGACATTCTGAGGTCGCATACCTCAAGGCAGCCACAGTCCTCTGCAAAAGGATGGATTCGCAGGCCGGAGACCTGGCTGAAATGCTGTGCTCTGCCGCCTTGTTCCCACGGGGCCCTGGACCTATGTCCTAGCTTCTCTGAGCCTTGGTTTCTTCCTCTGGGCCGCGGAAGCAGTAGGAGCTGCCGGTCACAAGCTTGTGGTAAAGACGGTGGAAGTGACCGAGGCAGAGAAAGTACGCGGCCGCCCAGGGCTGACAGCCTCCCTGTCACCACGCTGACCTGCTTCAAATCTGCCTCTCCCAGGGCCCTCCAAGTCAACCCCGCATAGGAGCTGCTCCTGCCATCAGCTGCAAACTGTTTCCTTTGTCCTTAGGCTCCGCCAGGTGTCCTGGAGCTAAGGAGCGCAATGCTGAAGAGGCTACCTTGAGGACCAACGGGGCCTCTCCGGCAGAACTGCTCTCTCCCCTTTGGAGGGCCCTGGGCAGTTTCGGGGCCCCTGGGTCAGACACAAGGCCCGGAGGAAGGTGGGGCATAAAGAGCTGAAAACCCAACTTCGTGGGGCTCCCCAGATCCTCTTCCATCATGAACACCACCCCAGCCCTCAGCCATGCTCACTGTTGCTTCTCAGCCTGTGTCTTCTTGGTCCTTCGTCCTGGACAGGCCCCCCCTGTCCTATCCCCTGAGCTGTGGCCAGGGCCTGCCGAAGCTCACGCCGCCTCTGGGACGCCTCCTCAGGGAATCCAGCGCACTGACTCCTCTCTTCCAGCTGAATTCTTTCCCTAGTGTTTTGATCTGTAACTCGGCACCTGGCGATGGCCCACACTCCAGCCTGGGCCACTCCCTGGCTCTCTTGCCCAGAACCTTGAGTGTTGTGAGCTGCTCAGGCTGGGGGTAGGGGGGACAGGGGATGGACCTCCTTCTATCTCCTCTAGGACGGGGAATCCAGTAGACCGAGGATGGGATGGAAGGCCAAGCAATGTACATCCAGCCCCTTCTGAACATTCAAGTTTGTAAAGAGGATGCGAAGGAGATTAAATAGGAGAAAAGAGGGAAGGAAGAAGTGAATGAAAAGGAGTGAAAGGTGAGGGTGGGGACCTATATGAGACTCAGGACCACGGTCACAAGAAGACAGATCAGACCATGATCCAGGCTGCCTTGGCTCATGCTTTAAGGCTTTCTATAGATTACCCTTGATTATGTAACTCGGGCTCAACAGACTCCTCTCTCTGGAAAACCTTTGGAACTTACCTCCTCCAGGCAGCCTTCCTTGATTGGCTCTACTCTTTTGCACATTCCCTTGACTCCCTGAATGGTACTACTTTGTACTTATTAATGCTCATGGATTTCCCATGAGTTCAGATCCTCTAGGCAAGGGCTGGAGGTTTCTGCCTCACTGTAGTGAGTTTAATGCTACATTTACCATTTGTGGTCAGAGATTACACTCTTTTTTTCCATAAGCTTTCTTTGATCAATTTCAGAGGGTGGTTTGCTGCTGCTAAGTCACTTCAGTCGTGTCCAATTCTGTGTGACCTCATAGACAGCAGCCCGCCAGGCTCCCCCGTCTCTGGGATTCTCCAGGCAAGAACACTGGAGTGGGTTGTCATTTCCTTCTCCAGTGCATGAAAGTGAAAAGTCAAAGTGAAGTCGCTCAGTTGTGTCCGATCAGAGGGTGGTTTGAGGATATATATTTTGCATAGCTGTTTTAGACCCAATTTGCCTCGAAGTAATGAACAGGGAGGCCTGGTGTGCTGTGATTCATGGGGTTGCAAAGAGTCAGACACGACTGAGTGACTGAACTGAACTGAATCTTGAGACAGGATCTGCTACCATCTTAAATCTGTTTCTTTACTATCAGGCTCTGTGTGTTGGATCTGTGAGGATATGCAGATGACTGAACCCCAGTCCTGCCCTCAACCAGCTTGCAGTCTTGTGAGCAGAGTTGAGTAGGTGCTAAATGTCAATGGAGGCTGTGGGATCTGGGTGCTTAGAATCCTGACCTAGCCAGTGCTGGTGACATACACACCCTGATTGCAAATGATTCTGGGCTTCTGATGTCTACCTGCCTCTGGTTTTAGCCCTAGATGTCCCTGATGCCAACCTTGGGCCTGAATGCCAGGGCCGCCCGTGCATTGCTCTGGATTGTCCACAAAGATCCTGTCTGGCATCTGCTCCACTCTCCATCACCTGCAGAACCACCTCTCACGGGGCTTGTACACAGCTGGAAAGGAGGGGCTGGGGTTCAGAGCTAGGTCTGTTCCCACCTGCGGCTGGGGAGACCTCTGGCTCCTGCCACACCTCACTGTGGGGTCTAGTCCTCCATCAGGGCCCCCACCCTCAGCCTTTCAGGCAACCTTTCTGTGCTCAGGTTGGGAAGATGCTGGCACTTCAGGGTTTGGTAAAAGAATCAGGCAAAACTGAGACACAGAGCTGGGGCGGGGCACGCAAGATGGAAACTGTTTGGAAGCGTGAGCTGGGTCTGAGGCAGCTTTGCTAGGAGAGAGGATACTGTATGAGCCAGGAAGTTGAATGGAATAGGAAAGAGGAAAAAGGAAGCCAAAATTCAAGGCTGAAAAGGATCTAGAGACCTGGGGCCGGGGGAGGGCTGTGACCAAGCCATCAGTCACTGGGAAAACCCCTCAAAACACAGCAGAGTGGACATTCTGAGGTCGCATACCTCAAGGCAGCCACAGTCCTCTGCAAAAGGATGGATTCGCAGGCCGAGAGACCTGGCTGAAATGCTGTGCTCTGCCGCCTTGTTCCCACGGGGCCCTGGACCTATGTCCTAGCTTCTCTGAGCCTTGGTTTCTTCCTCTGGGCCGCGGAAGCAGTAGGAGCTGCCGGTCACAAGCTTGTGGTAAAGACGGTGGAAGTGACCGAGGCAGAGAAAGTACGCGGCCGCCCAGGGCTGACAGCCTCCCTGTCACCACGCTGACCTGCTTCAAATCTGCCTCTCCCAGGGCCCTCCAAGTCAACCCCGCATAGGAGCTGCTCCTGCCATCAGCTGCAAACTGTTTCCTTTGTCCTTAGGCTCCGCCAGGTGTCCTGGAGCTAAGGAGCGCAATGCTGAAGAGGCTACCTTGAGGACCAACGGGGCCTCTCCGGCAGAACTGCTCTCTCCCCTTTGGAGGGCCCTGGGCAGTTTCGGGGCCCCTGGGTCAGACACAAGGCCCGGAGGAAGGTGGGGCATAAAGAGCTGAAAACCCAACTTCGTGGGGCTCCCCAGATCCTCTTCCATCATGAACACCACCCCAGCCCTCAGCCATGCTCACTGTTGCTTCTCAGCCTGTGTCTTCTTGGTCCTTCGTCCTGGACAGGCCCCCCCTGTCCTATCCCCTGAGCTGTGGCCAGGGCCTGCCGAAGCTCACGCCGCCTCTGGGACGCCTCCTCAGGGAATCCAGCGCACTGACTCCTCTCTTCCAGCTGAATTCTTTCCCTAGTGTTTTGATCTGTAACTCGGCACCTGGCGATGGCCCACACTCCAGCCTGGGCCACTCCCTGGCTCTCTTGCCCAGAACCTTGAGTGTTGTGAGCTGCTCAGGCTGGGGGTAGGGGGGACAGGGGATGGACCTCCTTCTATCTCCTCTAGGACGGGGAATCCAGTAGACCGAGGATGGGATGGAAGGCCAAGCAATGTACATCCAGCCCCTTCTGAACATTCAAGTTTGTAAAGAGGATGCGAAGGAGATTAAATAGGAGAAAAGAGGGAAGGAAGAAGTGAATGAAAAGGAGTGAAAGGTGAGGGTAGGGGACCTATATGAGACTCAGGACCACGGTCACAAGAAGACAGATCAGACCATGATCCAGGCTGCCTTGGCTCATGCTTTAAGGCTTTCTATAGATTACCCTTGATTATGTAACTCGGGCTCAACAGACTCCTCTCTCTGGAAAACCTTTGGAACTTACCTCCTCCAGGCAGCCTTCCTTGATTGGCTCTACTCTTTTGCACATTCCCTTGACTCCCTGAATGGTACTACTTTGTACTTATTAATGCTCATGGATTTCCCATGAGTTCAGATCCTCTAGGCAAGGGCTGGAGGTTTCTGCCTCACTGTAGTGAGTTTAATGCTACATTTACCATTTGTGGTCAGAGATTACACTCTTTTTTTCCATAAGCTTTCTTTGATCAATTTCAGAGGGTGGTTTGCTGCTGCTAAGTCACTTCAGTCGTGTCCAATTCTGTGTGACCTCATAGACAGCAGCCCGCCAGGCTCCCCCGTCTCTGGGATTCTCCAGGCAAGAACACTGGAGTGGGTTGTCATTTCCTTCTCCAGTGCATGAAAGTGAAAAGTCAAAGTGAAGTCGCTCAGTTGTGTCCGATCAGAGGGTGGTTTGAGGATATATATTTTGCATAGCTGTTTTAGACCCAATTTGCCTCGAAGTAATGAACAGGGAGGCCTGGTGTGCTGTGATTCATGGGGTTGCAAAGAGTCAGACACGACTGAGTGACTGAACTGAACTGAATCTTGAGACAGGATCTGCTACCATCTTAAATCTGTTTCTTTACTATCAGGCTCTGTGTGTTGGATCTGTGAGGATATGCAGATGACTGAACCCCAGTCCTGCCCTCAACCAGCTTGCAGTCTTGTGAGCAGAGTTGAGTAGGTGCTAAATGTCAATGGAGGCTGTGGGATGTGGGTGCCTGGGAGGGCACAGCAGGAAAACCCAGGAAGCTGCACAGGGAATTGCTGTCTGAGCATCCCGAGGACCATAGCACCAGGAGAGTTCACCAGACTGTGCAGAGGGTGTTCCAGGCAGAGAACACTGCACGGCAAAGGCCAGAAGAGGTGAAAGGGCAAGGTGAGCTGGGAGAGGGCCCCTCAGTGTGGCTGGACAGTGGGCAGGAGGGGACCTCATTTCCCACGGCTGAGGGCTTCATGCATCCTGCAAACACACGCAGACTGTAACGCACAGCCCACTTTCCCTCGGTAGGATAAAGGCGAGGACTGCCATTCTAGCTGGCATTTAGAGATCTGCGTGTCGGGGAGAGTGGGGGTGTAACAATACAGATGGATTTCAGAAACTACTTATGACACAAAGACCACACGCTACCTGAGTTCGTTTATACCAAGATCAAGAACAGACAAAAGGCATCTTCAGTGGCAGAAATGGCGAGGATGGTTCCCTCTGAGGGCGAGTACTGACAGAGAAAGAAGGAACTCTGAGAGGTGATGGAAACGTCCCACATCCCAATCCCGGTGATGGTGATCCCACTGCATATAGTCATCAAAACTCGCTGAATGCAACGCTGCAGGTCTATACATCTTCCTGCTCATAAAACAGACCTTCAAATGTGTGTGAGCATTCTGTTGTCATGATGACTGAAGGGTGCTCCTGGGGAATATTCAGGGGAGTGGGCAGGGATGCTGTCGTAATAAAGAACTCCCCACCTACAGACCAGCAGGGTCCTTGTTGAGAAACACTGCTGTAGGCCACAGGGAGCTGCAAGGGGTTCAAAGAGCAGAGAGGACTGGCTATTTCTGGGTTCCGGGAAGGCAGGGCTTTGAGGTGATGGGAGCCCACAGGTCCAGGTATCTTGGGTGTGAAGTAACACAGAGGTGGATATGTGACTTCCACTGCCACTCCTGGGCCTTGTATTTGGCCACCTCCAGCCCAGTGGCCCAACGCTGCCCAGATGTGGGAGGTACCCTGGGCTGTCCCTCTAAGGCATTCCAAAAGGGGCTGGAAGGCAAGCAGCTAAGGGAGTCAGAGGCAGCAAATGTCAGGGAGAAAAGGACAGGCTCCACGCTGGCCTCCCTGCCTCAATAAGCATCAGGGATGCTGACTCTGAGTATCTTCTTCTGAAACATAGTCTCAATGGAGCTAGAGCAGGTGGAGATTGGGGGTGCCCTGGGTGACCAGAGGCACAGGAAGCAGGGCTGGACACTGCCATTGCTCCTACCAAAAACCATGTTCTGAAATTATGAGCCACAGAAGAACACAGCCAACTTCCACCAAGATGCTCACCTGACCTCCTCCTTCAGGAAGACTTCTCTAACCTCCACAATGAGCAGGTGCCTGTTCTGGGTCCCCACAGCCCCCAGCTCATCACCAGAGCACAGTTACATACCTAGGTGTGAATTCCTGCTCTGCCACTTACTTGCTGAGTGTTTCTGGCAAGTTACTTAAACTCTCTGAGTCTTTATCAATACACTGAGGACAATAAAAACTTGTCTGCAATGAACCATGATAAAAGATCAGTGAGATAACGTAGTAAGCAGTCAGAAACGTTAGTACTTATGACTACCATAGTGAGCATCTGTACAGACCACTGTTGTCCAGATATTCACTGGCGACCCCAACAGACACACACAAGCTCCTATGGGCAGGGTCCCCCGGCAGGCTGATTTCCTGGTGCAGTAAATACCTGCATGTGTGAATGAATCCCAACTTCAAAAGATCTCTCTTGAGAGGTTTCTTTTTCCACCCACGATGCCTCTAAATCACCATAATTCTTCAGAAATGGAGGGTGGATTCATTTGTATTCTGTTCCCTTTTCTCTCTTCCCTCCAACGCCATGGAGAAACCTACACAACATTTACTTAGAAAAATTAATGGTTTCTTCCCAGACCCTCCACTCCTAAGACCTCATTTAGTGGTCTTTTTCAATGACTACACAAAAATCCTTAATAAAAACCACCCTGTGGTTCCTCAAAAAGTTAAATATAGACGTACCATTTGATCTAGCAATTCCACTTCTAGGCATGTACCCCAAATAATTGGAAGCATGGGCTCAAGTAGGTACCTGCATGTCAAAGTTCATAACAGCATTATTCACAATATCCAAAAGGCAGAAGCAACCCCAGTGTCCATCACAGATGAATGGATGAACAAATGTGGCATATTCATACAATGGACTATTATTCAGTCTTAAAAAGGAAGGAAATTCTGACACATGGTACAACATGGGTGAACCCTGAAAATATGCTAAGTGAAATAAGCTAGCCACAAAAGGACAAATGGCATATGATTCCACTTATACACGGTCCCTAGAAGATGCGAAAGTAGAAAGAGCTTATCAGAGACTGGGATGGGGGAACCAGGAGTCATTGTTTAATGGGTACAGAGTTTCAGTTTTGCAGTGTGAAGAGTTCTATGGATAGATGGCGGCGATTATTGTACAACAATATGAATGGATTTAAGGCTACTAAACTATATACTTTGAATGGTTACAGTAGTACATTTTATCTAGTGCTTCCTAATTTAAAAAAGGCACCCCAAACCAAATCATCAAACCACTGGAGGGACTCCATCTGAAATCTGACACCCCTCTATCACACCCTCAATGCCTGTGACTGGCCTCCTGGCCCTTCTAGCCTCTCCCTGGCTCCAACTCTGGTATCCACTGTTCTCTTTCCACCTCAGGATCCAGGGCCATGTCATCGGCATTCATGAAATCAACCTGCATCGACACGTTCTTTAATTGCATTTGATCTAGCAATTCCACTTCTAGGCATGTACCCCAAATAATTGGAAGCATGGGCTCAAGTAGGTACCTGCATGTCAAAGTTCATAACAGCATTATTCACAATATCCAAAAGGCAGAAGCAACCCCAGTGTCCATCAACAGATGAATGGATGAACAAATGTGGCATATTCATACAATGGACTATTATTCAGTCTTAAAAAGGAAGGAAATTCTGACACATGGTACAACATGGGTGAACCCTGAAAATATGCTAAGTGAAATAAGCTAGCCACAAAAGGACAAATGGCATATGATTCCACTTATACACGGTCCCTAGAAGATGCGAAAGTAGAAAGAGCTTATCAGAGACTGGGATGGGGGAACCAGGAGTCATTGTTTAATGGGTACAGAGTTTCAGTTTTGCAGTGTGAAGAGTTCTATGGATAGATGGCGGCGATTATTGTACAACAATATGAATGGATTTAAGGCTACTAAACTATATACTTTGAATGGTTACAGTAGTACATTTTATCTAATGCTTCCTAATTTAAAAAAGGCACCCCAAACCAAATCATCAAACCACTGGAGGGACTCCATCTGAAATCTGACACCCCTCTATCACACCCTCAATGCCTGTGACTGGCCTCCTGGCCCTTCTAGCCTCTCCCTGGCTCCAACTCTGGTATCCACTGTTCTCTTTCCACCTCAGGATCCAGGGCCATGTCATCGGCATTCATGAAATCAACCTGCATCGACACGTTCTTTAATTGCATGCTCCTCTTCCTCCCTCCCCAGCAGCCCCGTCCTGTCCACTCTCTTCAGTTCAGTTCAATTCAGTCGCTCAGTCGTGTCCGACTCTACGACCCCATGAATCGCAGCACGCCAGGCCTCCCTGTCCATCACCAACTCCCGGAGTTCACTCAGACTCACGTCCATCGAGTCAGTGATGCCATCCAGCCATCTCATCCTCTGTTGTCCCCTTCTCCTCCTGCCCCCAATCCCTCCCAGCATCAAGAGTCTTTTCCAATGAGAACTCTTCACATGAGGTGGCCAAAGTACTGGAGTTTCAGCTTTAGCATCATTCCTTCCAAAGAGTCCACCCTCTTGGGGATGGTTAAATCAGAAGCCTTGAGGATCTGAGATGGAAGAGTTGTGTTTGTAAAGATGTTCACTACTGAGTATGTCCACCAAATAAGAAATGGCTAAGTAAAGTATGGTTAAACCACTGAGGACGGAAAAATGTCATGCATGAACACAGAAGTTATGAGAAAATGTTAAGTAAAAAATGCTGGGTACAAAACTAGTTGTGGACTGATTTCAACTATTAAAAGATACAGATCTATAAAAGAAATATAGAATATAGAATATATATAGAATGGAACAGACAAAATCTTCGTTCATCTTACATTTAATTCTATAGTATGGTTCTGTTATTTTTATGGTATAACTTATTTTTTAAAGACTGAACCACTCTCCTAGGCAGATGATGAAATCTTTGGGTCCACTCCAGACAGCCACATGCTGCCCACCACTGAAGTCCACTGAATCCCTCCTGAGTGGCTTCCAGAGAATTAGGGGGAGAAAAGGAACATTTCCACTCTTAAGACATCTTAAAGCTTGGTACAGTATGTCTCTCTAAGGCTCTCAGCCAATTATCTCATCACATGAAGGTCTGTATCTTGCCATCACAGTAACCAGATACAGTCAAGAACAGACAGTGCCCTTCATTAGGCCAAAGTCAGGAATTCTTACTAAGACACTGTTCACTTACAAATTGTGGGTCCCCTGTGTCTAGCCTGAGGGGATCCTTTCCCAACTCAATGTGCTTCACCCCAGCTACAGAAACTTAAGTCTAGACTGTGTCAAGGGGGGACACAGGAAGGAAGACGGCTTTGATTCTAAGTGCTACAGTTGAGCGGAGAAGGCAATGGCACCCCACTCTTGCCTGGAGAACCCCATGGACAGTCCATGGGGTTGCTAAGAGTCAGACACAACTGAGCAACTTTGCTTTCACTTTTCACTTTCATTTACTGGAGAAGGAAATGGCAACCCACTCCAGTGTTCTTGCCTGGAGAATCCCAGGGATAGGGGAGCCTGGTGGGCTGCCATCTATGGGGTCGCACAGGGTCAGACATCACTGAAGCGACTTAGCAGCAGTAGCAGCAGCCACATTTGAGTGGGAAAAGCTTTCTTCTAAGAGTCTGGGATTTCTGGAGCTTTGCCAGATATTGCTGGCCGAGGTACTCATCCCATATCTCACCAGATGCAAAAAAGATGGAGGTAATATTAAAGAATGGGGGAAGACCTTATTTTCCCCAATGCCACTGTTGATGGTAAGGAAGAGCTTTTTGGTAATAGTATTGTGCAAAAATTAAAAGGGTTAAGTGTCTTTTTTTTTTTTTTTCCTTCAGCTGACTTGAGTTTCCAGTTCCTAGATGTGACAAGACATGCAGAAATCAGATGGAATTTGGACCTGGGCACCTAGAGACAGTCTATGCTTCTCAGATTTAGATTACCTGTCAACTCGCCCCCTCAGAAGGTCCGGCCTAGCATCTGGCTCTGCTTGGTGGAAGCATCCTCTCTTCTCTGTGACAGAACACCTGTCTGTCTCCTATATGTCCCATCATCTGAGTGTCACAGGGAGCCACACCCCCACGCCGCGACACTGGTCACTGTCCTCCAGGAGGATGACAGTGTGGACCTACAGATATCACAGCCCACCATGCTGAGTCCTCAAGGGCCCAGAAACCCAAGCCTTACCGCCCAGAGACAGGGAAACAGTTTGGGAGAGGGGAAGGACTTTGACCCAGCTCATGTAACTGCAAGTAAGCTTTGAACTGAACAGATATATATACACGGAGAGCTATGCTGACCCTCCCTGGTAAGAACATCTTTCCTGGTCTGTGGGTTAAATTTTCAGTAAAAGGTGCCATATATTTTGAAATGTTCACACATATCCTGTGTTCAACTTAATGCAGACAGAAAGCTTTAAACGATTAACCATCTGGAGTTTTTCCATTCCTATTTGTAGATCCATTTAAACAATTAATTAGGTGCCTGAAGAATTTATACTTATATAAATAGTTTCTCTCTCCCCACCGACCTCCTGCTTTCTTTGAAATTTATCAATTTATTAAAGAAGATGATAATTCCTTGTCCTGCCAATATGTGCCTTTGTGCTTCAGGTGAGTTAATTTAAAATCTCTATTAAGGGAAATGGCTGAGGGCATGAGTTGCACAAGGGAAAATCTGAAATGAAACGAAAAGGCTGTATATTTGCACTGGGAAGGGGATGAGGGAAGACCATAAAAGGTTACCATTTTAACTGTATTACAATAATTTCAGATATGTTTTCCTATTTCATCTTAGTCAACAGTCACACCGAATATGCAGACATGACTTAAACTTTCTACTTGAATATCACAGATATTCAGATCATCTGAGCTTTATCATTTTGATCATACACAGCTTATTATGCCCTCACTTTACTATGCTACAATATCTTTATTTAGTCCAAGATATGAGGCTTTACGAGAAAGAGAAAGTTAGACAGCATCGTCAATTCAATAGACATGAATTTGAGTAAACTCTGGGAGATAGTGGAGGACAGAGGAGCCTGGAGTGCTGCAGTCTATGAGGTCGCAAAGATTCGGACACAACTGAGCAACTGAACACCACCAACACCACTTTCACTTTTCACTTTCATGCACTGGAGAAGGAAATGGCAACCCATTCTAGTGTTCTTGCCTGGAGAATCCCAGGGATGGGGGAGCCTGGTGGGCTGTCTATGGGGTCGCACAGAGTCGGACACGACTGAAGTGACTTAGCAGCAGCAGCAGCAACACCCAAAAGCTGCATACATACATGGTGGTTTCCTGCTTGTTAGACAACTATTTAGTGAGCCACTGCTGAGTGTCAGGCTTGGTTCTCTGGGCATGAAACACACATGGAGAATGGGACTTTAATTCTCTTGGACCCATTAACATCACGTGATTTCTTCTTACTCAGGCCTGTGTGATCTGGGCCTGCCCCTCTCTCCTCCATTTTTCCTTCCCACCCTCCCTCTTGACCTCTGTTTTATAGCCACACTTGCTGTTCCCTGAAAGCACCAAGCTATTCTTACCCAGGGGCCCTTGCACATGTGGCCTTCTCTTCCTAGAACCCTCTTCCCCAAGGTCTCCTCCTCACTCCATTCAGGACTTTCACATACCCCTTCCTGGAAGATGACTCTATGTAAGGGTAAATCTCTTCCCCCAAGTCACCCCTCACTGGGTTCTCTCTCCAGAGTATTGCTCACCTCTTGAAATGTTGTACTTGCTTATGTTTTCTTTCCTGTCTCTTCTGGTAGAGGCAGTTCATCTTTCTTAGCAATGCGTCTCTACAGAGTCGAGAAAACCTCGCGCAACAGATGTTTCTATGTGAATAATGAATGAAGCAACGGGTTCTGGACAGGTTGGGGTGCTCGGTGAGCCAGCTTTGCAGGAATTGTTCTGGTGCTCTGTCAGATCATGGCCCCTCACTCCTGGGCCTTTCCCTCCCCTTTCTGTTGGACTCTGTCTGTGAATGGACGCTCAGCCACTCAGGTTCCAAGCCTTGCCATCATTTCTCATTCCTCTCTTCTCTCCTCCCATATCCAGTCCACTGCTGATTCTGATGACACTGTGGCCTCTGCTTCAAATCCTCTTTCTCCTCATTCTTACAAACCTCCTGCACTCCCTGCCCCGCCCAGACCCTCCCTATCCCTTACCTATAGGACTGTCATTACTTCCTACCTGAGCTCCCTGCCAGCAGGCCCTCTCCTCCAATCTGTCTGTGCAGCCAGAGTGAGTTTCCTAATGGCCATGCCTGATCACATCTCTCCCCTACTCAAAAACTAAAGGCCAAAGCCTTGGCTTGACACTCCTGCCCTAGCCACTGCCTCCACGTTCCTACCCAGCCTTCTTTCTCACAGCTCCGCTTTTATCCTTTTTGCTCCAGTGGGAATGAACCACTTTCCAGTTTCTACACTTGTCCTAGAAGCCCCTACCACCAGCTCTCTGCTCTTGCTGTTTTCACTACTTATAATATTTTCCTCCTTCCTTCCACCATACAAATCATGCAGACCCAGCTCCAATGCTACTGAGCTTCTCCAAGAAGCCACTTCTCATATTCCAGAAGAATAAAGCCTTCCTTCTCAACTCTGTCCAAGGGGTCAGCTGTCTCTTTCGGGACAGGTTTCAGGAAAGGAGAGGCAAAGGGACACAGAAGAAAGAGTTCAGGTTAAATTCTGAGTTTTAACTTCCCCATCTATAAAGTGGGAATAATAACACTATTGATATCATAAGATCAAATATGTTAGTGACAGCCTGTAAGAAAAACTTTGACTGTATATAAATGATCAAATTCAATCACCCTTAGGCGTGAAATAACTGATAAACAAAAGTGCGACTTCTCCTAGGAAGCTTCATGGATGTCCTATGCTGGCTGAGCCCTCAGTCCAGGAATAGATCAGTGGAGGAGGGATTTTTTGAGAGACAGGGCCTTTCAGGATCTAAAATCTCATGTCCTTGAGCAGTCTTTAAGAAGAGAAGAAGTGGAGGGTATATCCATAAGGCCAGGACCTAAATGGTATTGATAGCTACCTATTTTGAGTTTTTTCTATGCCCCAGGCACTGTGCTAAGTACCCTACATAAATGATCTCATCATAGAGTAATAGAAGAGGAAAACCAGGCCCACAGCAGTTATATAAATAAGTGCTTCCTCCCTCCCCCCACCACACTAACAATTTAGACCTGAAAGCTATCCTGAAAATCTCCAATCCAATGATCTTATTTTTTGGATGGAGAAATTGGACCCAGAGAGGTTATAAGCATTGACTGAAATTGTCCAGCCAGAAAGGAGACCTGGAACCCAGATCTCTTCACTCTGAGGGTGAGAGACACCGAATTGCAATTGCAACTCAGGGGCCACCGCTCATTATGAAGTCTATGCAAATGGTGCTTCTGGAGCACTATGCCGGTTACATACCCAACAATATGAGTGGTGGCTCCTGGAGAGATGCCAGCTGGTCACCCTGTCTCTGCTCCTTGCCGGGCTGCTCCCTCAAGAAGAGACAAGAGCCTCAGGCCCCTAGAGATTGAATACTGTCCTCCTTGCCAACTCCCCCATCCAACACAGTCCTTTCAAAGGTGACTGACGATCCATTCACTACCCACCTTGCACTCACTCCATCAACACATCTCTCAGGACACCTCTCTGCACCAGGCACTGGGTTCAGCTCTGGGGATACCCAGCTGCCCTTGAGGGAGCCTTGCCCTGAGCCACCACCTGAGCCTGATAGGGCTGTAACTCAAGCCTCCCCAGCAGCTCCATCAGCAGCACCAAGAGGCTGCATGCAACAAACATCAGGGAGGGAGAGGTGGCCGGACAGGAAGGTCCTGGAGACTGCAAAGGGATGATGAAGGGAGCTCAGAAGGGTGAGGCCCTTAAGGTGCGGTGGAGAGTGAGGGGGAAGGCATCTCATCAGGTCAAAGTTGGGGGGTGGGGGTGATGGCTCCTCAACCTCGACATCACCTGGTCCAATTGAGGACACTGTTTCAATGATTTCAAACCTGGAGTACCTGCCTAAGAGAGATCCCCTGTGAGGCTGAAAGATGCAAATTGAAGGCCAGCCTTTTTTTAAAAGAACAAACAAACAGTAAATATGGTAGCCAGTGAAGGGCACCTGCCGCTCCAAGTGGGGGGAGCGGCAGGGTGGAATTACAAAGACTTTCCTCATATACTGGGGTAAATTTTTATGTTCTAGGTTTCGGTGAGGATAAGGATGGAATTGTATAGGAGAGGAAGTAAGTCTGAAAGCCAGGGACGCTAGATCTAATGCAGGCTTTGCCTTGAACCCTCCTGTGACCTTGGTCAAGCCACCTCACTGGGCCTCAGTTTCCCCATCTGTAGAATGAGGGGGCTAAATGAATTCCCAAGGTTCACCTGGTCCTGACCCTCGAAAGTCACACGATCCGTGGTAAGGTAAGCCCCTCAGAGCTCTGACCCCAGCAATCTCCAGGTTTTGCAGGAGTCTGGGCCTCAGCCGGTGGAAGGGGCACGCTGGGGGAGGGGAACGCGCTGGGCTTTTATTTTGGGGGTGGGTGGGGGAATTGATGGTTTAAGCTACACGGTCGGGGGAGGCGAAGCGAAGGCTGGGAGCCGCGGTTAACAGGCCAGCAGGCCAGCAGGCCAGCGACAATCTCCAACCTCCCCCCGGAGCTTCGGACCCTGGAGAGGTAATGCAGCCAGGAGCCGCGCACCCGCCACAGCAGCAGAGGCTCGGACCCGGGACCGCCATCGCGATCCCTCCCCTCTCGGGAACCGCGCACGAGCTTCGTGGGGAGTGGCTGCTGCTCCCTCCCCTCTGCCCAGCGCCGGGTCCCCTCCCGGGCGTGGAGGACCCTTCCCCCAGTCCGGGGGCGTCGGGAGCCCCATGGGGGCGTGGCGGGGGCGGGCGCCGGCTTCTCCGCCGGGGGGTCTGGAGGAGATCTGTTGCCGGGCCTCCCTGGGAGGGTATGTGTATAAGAGACAGACACGGTCGGGGGAGGCGAAGCGAAGGCTGGGAGCCGCGGTTAACAGGCCAGCAGGCCAGCGACAATCTCCAACCTCCCCCCGGAGCTTCGGACCCTGGAGAGGTAATGCAGCCAGGAGCCGCGCACCCGCCACAGCAGCAGAGGCTCGGACCCGGGACCGCCATCGCGATCCCTCCCCTCTCGGGAACCGCGCACGAGCTTCGTGGGGAGTGGCTGCTGCTCCCTCCCCTCTGCCCAGCGCCGGGTCCCCTCCCGGGCGTGGAGGACCCTTCCCCCAGTCCGGGGGCGTCGGGAGCCCCATGGGGGCGTGGCGGGGGCGGGCGCCGGCTTCTCCGCCGGGGGGTCTGGAGGAGATCTGTTGCCGGGCCTCCCTGGGAGGGACCCTGCGCCCTCCACCTCCCAGCTCCCCACACAAAGGCGCCGACTGAGACGCCGCACTTACCGGCCAGAGGGCTCCGGGCGCCGGCGAGCGGGCGAGCGGGCAGGCTGGCGGGAGGATGTGCGCGCGCGAGTGTGCGTGTGTCCCTGTGTGTGTCAGCGCGAGTGTGTGAATGTGTGTATGTGACGGGGACCTCGCCGAGCTCTGCGCGTCTGCGTGTGCGGGGGCGTCCGTCCGTCCGTGGGTCCGTCTGCCCTGCGCTCTGTCCCGTGCTCCGTGCGCGCTCCCTCGCCCGGCCGCCTAGCCAAACCGGCTTCGGCTGCAGAGTCTCGGGCGCAGCCGCCGGGTCGGCTCGGCACCCTCGGCCCCGGCTCCGCCCCGCCCCCGGGCGGGCTTGCGCCGCTCCCCGGGAATTGCGCAGGGCCCCAGGGGCTGGCGGGCTGGGGGCGGGGAGATCCGGCGGCGTCCGGGGCCCAAGTCGGGCGGGATCACAGACCTTTCATCCCTGCCTGACCCTGATCTCGGGCGTCTGCACCCCGCAACTCCGCTTGGAGTCCACGCAGACACTGCGCCCGCGCCGAGGTTGCCTGGACAGGGAGGGCGGGGGAGGGGGAGCACCGCATCCATTTCATTCATGATTTTCTCCTCTCGGAAGCCCGGAGGCCCGGGCCGCGCCGCTACGGCGGCGTCAGAGGGACCCTGGCAGGGCCGTGAGCGCCGAACCCGGTGCAGGAGGGACAGGCAGACAGCTGGGGGTAGGGGAAAGCAAGACAAAGGGGTCATAGCCGGGTTGGGGGGAACTGTATGGAGGGGGTGCTGTGGCGCTCCCCGTATGACGCCCGCAAGATGTCATTGCCACACCTGCACAAGCAGAGTGGTTGCAAACCCGGGGCGCACGCAGTGCCGGGTGCCCAGGCAGGACCTGCTCCCGTACTGTCGGTGGAGGCACTCGCCTTACCACCCACCCTTCCCTGTTGAGTCGCTGAGGAGTAAAACCTTCCTCTGCCCGACCTCACCCTCCTGATGCGCGTCATGGGGCGTGCATCTGTCTAGGCTTTATGGGGGTGGGGGACCGGGGGGCCGGAAGTTCAAGGAGCTGCCCACGCACCCCACAGACCCACGTTCCTCAGGCTGGCGCCCCATTCTGTCCCGACTCTTTGAGATATTGGGAGACACACAGGGCCGGGATCCTAAGCTTCGTTTTTACAGGGGGATACCAAGGTCCACCATCACAGAGCTACCACCCTAATTCCAGCTACCGCCCTCTTTCGCCTGGATTTCTACAGTAGCCTCCTTCCTGGTCTCCCCGCTGCCACCCTTGGCCCCCTGCAGTCGAGTCTCTACTGTCAGAGCTAACCTTTGAAAACGTAAGTCAGATGGCGGTGCTCCTTTACTGGAAATCCTTCACTGGCTCTGCACTCATTCAAGGGAAGCTACAGTCCCTGTAACGGCCTGCAAGGCCTCTCATGAGCTGGCTTCCTTTTGTTTAACTCTGACTTCGCTTCCTACTGCTCCAGTCGCAGGGGCCTTTTTGGTGCATCACCAACATGGTAACCACCCTGTGGCCTCAGGGCCTTTGCACTGCTATTTTCTCTGCCTGGAAACTTCCCCCAGATGGTCACATGGCTCGCTCCTTTACCGCTGCGCCTCAAACAGGCCTCTGTGACCACTCGATTTTAAATGCACACCCACTCCCCCCATTTTCTCCTGGTAGTCATGACCTTTGTTTCGTGTTCCCTGCCCGTACGGTTCGCTGGCCCTTCACTTCCAGCTCTCACCTTAGTCCTCTGCCATCCTAGTTCTCCAGCCTTACCACACTCTTCTCTAAACAGACTGCATTTTCCCATTTGTAGCCTTTGTTCAGGCCGTGCTTTCAGCCTGGAATTTCTCTGTCCTTCAACATAAGGCTAATTTTCCCCAAACAGTGCTTGTAACGTTAGCAGCTACCTTAACTGAATGTGTAGCAGGTGCCAGGCACTGTTTTGAATGGAATGCCATCCCCTCCATGTCTTACCTAATTTTCCAGTTCAAACACCTCCTCCGTGGAGGCGTCTCTCATATTTCCAAGTACGCAGCCCTCATGCCTCTGTTTGCTGTACTAACGGTTCCTTGTCTTTTTGTTTTCTTCCTAGGAGGGTCACAGAGCCCAGCTGGGTCTTATTATCCTCAAGTAGTTTCTCGTGGGACAAGGGGAAGGATTAAATGTCAGATCAGCAGGCCACGATGCTTGGTCTGTCTGAAAGCATAGGTGCATGTGTCAGCCAGTGCTCAAGGACCCTCCTTCTCCCCCAGAAAGCATCATCTCTGTCATCCAGCATAAGGCTGATTTTCTCCAGACAGTGTCGGAGTAACCTTAGCAGCTACCGTAACTGCGTGCTCAGTATGTGCCAGGCACTGTTTGGTGTGCTTCCGCTGCTCTTCATGGCGACTTGGTGAGGCAGGCATTTTGATATCACCGTTCTCAGAAGAGGAACTGGAAAGAGATGATGTCCTTACAGTCCCACAGTTGTTATATGAGGAGTATGTGTTTCAGATTAAGAGCTAGCTGATTCCCAAGCCCAAGCTCATAGAGCAGAGACCCTGGTGGCTGAAGCGTGAGGGAGCCTCAGCAAGATCATCATGGCCCCGGGTTTTGCTGAAGTCAGCTTGGGAATCACAGGGCCGTGGCTCTGGGGTAGAACCTTGCTGTCTGTGGTACCTGGCATGTCCTATGGTGGAGGCTAGTTGTTGCCTTCATAAAGTCAACTTTGGAAGGCCAGAGCTGCCTCCTAAGCATTCCTACCTGTGTGCCCTGGATTCATAGCCCAGCCCCAGCTGTCAGGTGTGGCTAACAATGCCCATGTCAAAGGGTTATGGTGAGGAAGGAGCATGAAAATATACTTACAGGATAGCAGGGGATCAAAAATGGTCTTTCTCCTCTGCTTCTTGTGGGGAGTTTCTGTCACTTAGAGGTATACCCAAACTTGCCTTCTCACCCCATTTCTCCCCTGTGCATCCTTTCATTGAAGATTTCCAGATTCCTGTAGTCCATTGAGCGTTGCCCTGGGGTACAGGTAAGGAAAGAAAGCAACATTTATTGAGGGCTAGCCATGTTACTTGTGCACACTCTCCTTTCTTCTTCGCAGACCCTTGAAAAGGGAGATTCTGTTGTTACCAGTGAGGACATTGAGGCACAGAGAGCTCAGAGGACTTCGCTCTGGCTACAGGCCTCACTAATTAATAGCAGTAAAGAGATTTTAACCTGTATCTGATGCTGCACTTAGCCACCACCTGTCTTCCTCAATCTCATCACCATGAAAAACAGCTCCCATCGATTTCCTTTCTCATCTGTGATGGGGAAGAAGGAGTGTGTTCTGAGGTCCCCAGCAATGAAGTAGTTGTGAGGTTGGGAGGATTTAGGCTTCCTGAGTCATTTTGTGTGACTCACTTACCCTCCCTTGATGGAGAGAGGAAGAAGGGTTTGGGAGAGAGAAAGATGGGCTGAGTAACCAGAATGTCTTGCTGATGGTTTCTGATGGACTGTTAGAGTCAGTATTTCTTGCTTTTGACTTATCTTCCAATTCACTCTATCAGTAATGAAATGTTTTGCTTTGGTGAAAATGTTCCCCTATCCAGATTTTTATTTATTTACTTGTTTATAACCCACCCAATACTCAAAGGATTTGAGGTTGCTTACCACTGGAATAGAAACCATAAAACAATGTTAAAATATCAATAGAGACAGAGAAGCAGGACCAGGGAAGATGTAAATAACTTTGAGAGACAAGACCAAGGCTTAATCCTTACAGCTGATGTTTATTGAGTTCTTCCAGTCTGCAGAGGAACTTGTGTACATTATTTCATTTAGTCTTTAAGAGAATCCTACAAGGTGAGTGCTCTTATTATCTTTATTTGGGGATATAGGGAACCAAGGCTCAGAGATGAAATATGATGACCAAAGTCATGTAGCTAGTCAGTCGTAGAAAAAGTGAACGTTTAGTCACTCAGTTGTGTCCGACTCTTTGCAACCCCGTGGACTGTAGCCTACCAGGCTCCTCTGTGCGTGGGATTTTCCAGGCAAGGGTACTGGAGTGGGTTGCCATTTCCTTCTCCATCTCTCTTCGATCCTGGGTCTCCCACACTGTAGGCAGATACTCTACCATCTGAGCCACCAGCAAAGTCTGAGAGCCAGTATTGAAATCTCGTTTGGCTTTGGAACTCATGTCCTTAATCACTGTCCTGTCCTGCCTCTCCAAGGGACAAAAGACTACAGGTTTGCTGACCACTCTGGATTCCTCTAGTGTACTGGATTTGAGTCTCATATTTGGTTTTGATTTTCTTGGATATCAACAAGGAAGGGAAACAGCAAGTTAAGTGGCACCAATACCCTCATAGCCTTCAAGCCTTTGCTCAATGTCACTCAGTCTCAATGAGATCTACCCTGACTCCTCGTCCTAATTCATCCTGGAGCCCGCCTCTTCCTGCTCCCTTTAGCAATCCCAGTCTCCTTTTTGCTTTGCTTTTATGAAGGCACATTTTATCTTCTAACATATTGGATGCTTTATTAACTATATTATATATTTCAAATATTGCATACTTTTTGTAGCACACAGGAGGTTCTACAGTATAATCTATAGTAATAAATGCATTTATGAATTGCAAATTAGATACTTCATCTGTTTAATACGTTCATTGTTTAATTGTCTGTCTTCTTCCATAGAATACCATGGGGAGCATCGTTTTCTGTTTGGATTACTGTTGGATCCCAAGTGTCATGGATCATGCCTGATATATACAGGTACTCAATAACAGTTTTGTCGAACACTTAAATGACAGTTTCAGAGAGGAAGGACAGAACCATATATCTGAAGTGGCAAAGTAGGTCAATTTTTTACTGGCTCATGTTTCCTTTCTCTTTCTTTCTTTTCTCATTTTCTTCCTTTTTCTCTACTTGTTTCCATGATGAACTCAAGGCAGCTCTAGCATTTACCTCTCAGAGCAAGTCTTCAGGAGGGTTTTCTGACTGTAGATCCTGACCTTACTGTCATCATTATAGCAAATGTGTCAAGGGATTTCATGATGCTGATTTTGATGGAATCTTTCAACGAAGGATGGATATTTTCCTGAAATCTAAGTCTGCAAAGGCAATCCTTTTAGGGGTCTAAGAATAGTGTCTAAGTACCATTCCCAACGATTAGGGTTTTATAGCAGATCCTGTAGGGATGGAGATGGGAAAGTAAAAAGTGGAGTTTTTGTGTGAAACAATTGATTTAAAGGGAGGACATCCTTTGTGTTCCTAGGAGCTTACCTCTGGAGTCATCTTTCCTCGCTGCAAGCCTGAAGGCTGAAAAGCCAGGGTCGTTAGTGAGGTTTATCAGAGGAGAACCTGAGCTGAAACCAATTGCTGGGGTGCGTGCGGGTGGGGGTGTGATGTGAGCTTCCGTAGGAGCTGGCCACAGATCTCGGCCAAGCCTCCGGGAGCCACAAACACCGGTGTCATCTCAAGGTGAAGGCCAAGGGCACCTGGCTGCCAACCCCAGGAAGAAACATCGGAAACACTGGTGTCAGGAGGGGTGAGAGTCAAAGCTTTGGCTTTCTCATGCCCCCTGCTCTGGGTACCTGCAAGGCAGATTTATTCAACAGATGTTTTCAGGAATGCCTACTCTGAGTTAGCCGTTGTTTCAGAAGCTTGAGTACATGTTAGAGAACAGGACAGTCAGCTTCTCTGCCCTCACGGAGTTTACATTCTGGTGGGGACACACTGCCAGGGAACTGGATGAAAACAGTGAATGAAAGGCTAACTTCAGACAGTGGTAATGCAGTGAAGAAAAGGAAAAGAGAGTGGGGTGATGGAGAGCACAGGTGGAGAGGGGATGCACTTTGGACTTTGGGGGTTCAGGGAAGGCCTCTCAGAGGAGATAACCCTTGAACAGGGACTTGAGTTATTAGAAGGTGCCTGCTGAGCAGGGAAGGGGAGGACCTACCTGGGCAGGACTTTCGCCTCTGGGCACAGCTGGAAGGCCAGACTGAGAGATCAGGTCAGGGAGGAGGGCAGGAGCCGGGCTGCAGGGGGCCTTGAAGGCTGAGAGGACTCTGGGTTTTACTGTGATGTGCTAAGAAGCTACTGGTGGTTTCTAAGTGGGGAGAGTGATGAGATCTGGACTCAGATGGTGTGTGTCTGGGACAGCAGCAGCGTCGTAGAAGCTCCAAGACTCCCGGCCCTTCTGTTCTCAGACGGGCCCCAAGAGGCCGTGGACTCTGAACTCACTGTTTCCCAGAATCATTTGGGGGAACTGTTAAAAAAGATACGGATTCTCAGGCCTTTCCCTGGAAAATTTGGTTCAGTAGGATGGAGGAGAGGGTCAGCCTTAAGGAAGTTCCCCCAAATGCTTCTGGCTGATGGGCTAGGGTTGGGGACCACCCTTCTGGTCAAGGCTCCGACATTAGGAGGAGGGTACTGAGGTTCAGAGAGAAGAAATGCCTCTCCAGGGCACACGGTGAGTTGAGGGCTGACCAGTGTCCTGACCGCAGAGCAGTGCATGGCTGGGGTCTCTAGAAATAAGTCATAGAAATGTCCCTCTTGGCAAAGAGGGATTAACTGGAACGCCGTGGGGAAGTTCATGGATGGAAAGGAAGGCTGAAGAAGCATGCTTGGGAAGGGAGAGTGGTCAGGAAGCTCTGGAAGTCTGCAGGGTTGGGAGCCTCTCCATAGTGATGTCGAGGCAGTACCACCAAGGACGCTTGAACTGCCTTTCCTACCTCTCAGAGTCCTGGGAGAGTGAGAGGTGGGTTGGCTGAGTTCTGGTTGTGGACTCACCCCACTAACTAGTGGGAGGGCAACCTTGATTGACAGTCTCATACGAACTTCACCGAGATTTCATCCAAAAGGAAGTCAGAAAGCTGTTACCAAAAGAGCAACCAAAAATGTCCTCTACCTCTGGCACCTCAGAAAGTTGTAATGACCAGTCATCATTGCTGAGATCATAGTAATACTTACTCATTTAATAATTATAGTATGCCAGGTACCATTCAAAACATGCTATATTTATTAACTCATTCAACTCATACTCTAAGGCTGTGGGGCAGGTACTGAGCTGGGAAACTGGAGCAGAGAACGTATGTAGCAACTAATGTCTAGATCCTGCTTTCATAGGTTCCAAAGCCCATTTATACCTGTTGTCTAATTTGCTCTTCACGACAGCCTGTGAGGATAGGGCATTTCACAGATGGAGAGTGTGTGCGCACGCTCTAGAGTTTCACAGCTAGCTAGTAGCGGAATCTTTGGAGTCATATAGTCATTCATTCACTCATTCATCAAATGGCAAGTGAAGTGGCCGTCAGGGGTCAGGGCTGGGTTGAGTTCTGGGAGCTCAGTGGTGAACAGCTGCAGTGTCTTCTCTCCATGAGTTTGCCAGCTCCAGGGGCAGAGGCAGGAGAAAAGGCAAGAGCATGGGTAAGGGTCTGGAGCCAAACCAAACCAACGGCCTCGTCTTAAGGAGGCAACTGTGGAAGGATTTCAAAACTGGGAACTTGTGTTTTATGAAGACAGCTCTGACTGCAGTGTGAAGACTGGCCTTGAGCGGGGTAGGAATAAAGGCAGGGAGATAGTTAGGGGGCTGATGCGGTGGGATTGACAGGACTTGCTGATTGGATGATGGGGGAGGGAGGGATTTAAGGTGAGGGAGGGCAAGGTTTTTGACTTGGGCAGCCAGGTGGGGAGTGGTGCTCTTTACTGTGGGTAAAGCCAGTGGAGGGGCCATTTGGGTGGGGGAAACGATATGCTCCATTTTGGACAAGTGATGTTGGCGTTTCCAGGGGAACAGGGATGTGGAGAGAGACAGGACTCTGTGGGCTTTTTGCCCCAGATTACGCTCTGCCCGCGATCCCTCGCTAATTTAGACTCTGCAGACTGGCAGATCAAAGTTCAGAGACTGTCTTCACATTTCAGATGAGAAAACAGAGGCCAAAGAATGGTTGTTTCTGGAAGGCCACAAAGTGAGTTAGACGGCTGAGCTGAAGACCTCCTCCTCCCTACCGCCCACAGTGCCCTGGTCCAGATTGTGTACACCGGAAACCTGCAGCTCAGTTCAGGCTCCAGAAGGGCTCTGTTTGGCCTATCACTAATTCAAATTAGTTGTCATCATGGAAAAAAAATGAGGACATTGCAAGTACAAATCCATATTAAAAAAAAAAAAAACAGAACAGATCTGAGAACTTGAGGCTCACACGCCTGCATGACACTGGCCAGTGAATGGGGCAGCACTGAGCCCTGAGGCAGGCGGTCCAGTTTGCCTTGGTCTCCACTCTTGCACCCTTTATTAAAAAGGGCCTGTGTTATTTGCCGCCTGTCAGGAAGCTTGCTCTGTTGCTTTTCTTAAAGGGGAAAGTCACATATTTCCTGGAACCTATCTAAGGGATCTCTTATCTGACCCCAGCTTGCTCCTTGTTTCCCTGGTGTCTGTGAGCATTTGAATTATGACACTTCCCATCTGTGAACCACAGATTCCTCACGGGAAAAGCAAGGCATTTGAATATGATGATTCCAAGGTCCTTTCCAGTTCTGGCTGGCAAGGCTCTCCAGGTCTGCACTTGAGAAATGAGTTGTACTATTGACAATGCTTGCTTAATTGTTCTGCAGATGGTTTTTGAGGGATTGCTCACCCTTAACTCTTTTGTCCTTGAATTATGATTTATCTAAGCCCTTAGAAAAATCCCTTTTGTTTTGGGAGTTTATCCTTCATCTTTTGATTTGGGGGAAAAATTGAGTACTTCAAACAATGCAGCATAGCTGCAGTTGCTAGGAAGGGCCAGCGGCCACAGAGGCTGCCTGGAGACAAGGCCATCAGAAAACTCCAGTCTCCCTGCCTTACTTCCCTTCTCCCTCCCTCCCTCCCTCTTTCATGCTCTTGCTCTCTTTTTACCTTTTGAGCAAAGATATCAAAATCAATTTGTTGTTGTTTTAGTCACTAAGTCATGTCTGACACTTTGGCTACCCCATGGAATATAGCTTGCTAGGCTACTCTGTTCATGGAATTTTCCAGGCAAGAATACTAGAGTGGGTTGTCATTTCTTCCTACAGGGGATCTTCCCAACCCAGGGATCAGACCTGGATCTCTTATGTCTCCTGCATTGGCAGGTGGATTCTTTACCACTAAGCCACCAGGGAAACGCTGTCAAAATCAATAATCCCTTCTAAGAAGACCAGTCTTAATCACTAATAGAGTTTAGGTTGCCCTGAAACCAAAAGATTATTTTTATTTATGTATTTATTTTTTAATTTAATTTAATTTTTTTAAGGATATCTTTTTATTTATTTATTTTTATTTTACTTTATAATACTGTATTGGTTTTGCCATACATTGACCTGAATCCGCCACGGGTGTACATGAGTTCCCAATCCTGAACCCCCCTCCCACCTCTCTCCCCATATCATCTCTCTGGGTCATCCCAGTGCACCAGCCCCAAGCAAAAGGTTATTTTAAAAGACCATTTCCCACCAGCCAAATATTGAATACTCAGTGAAATGACCTTCAGGGTTTTAATTCTGATTCTACCACTCATTTGTCGTCTGACCTTGGGTAAGTAATTAGTTTTTCTCTGGGCCCGTTTCCTCCTCTGTAAAATAGGTTGGAAGAAATGCCTGGACACTCACTCTTGTATTTCAACGCGAGCCCTAATATTTTAGGACACTGCCAGAGATTCAGAGAATAAGATAGCACCATCAGGTAATGTCTCTATGACTCTCTTTCCAGGTTAGCAAAAGTCTGGCACCTCTTCACCTGGAAACCATAGTATTCAGCTGTAGGTCTTTGGCTTTCTCTGGTTATTTCATCAGTAATAAAGGAAGGATTTCTATCCACCCTTCTCAGTAGGTGTGATGTGCCCCAGGCATCTGCCTTTAGCATCTTACGTTTACCATCATTCCTTTATTATATAAAGGGACAGTGACAGAATCTAAATGTCTCTGGTTAATTATTTTTCAAGTCCAATATCGCACTTCAGACTTTGCAGGTCTCCAGCGTCAGAGACAATTGTGACAGTTTAAGTAACACGTTCGCCCCCTGGTGACCTTTGTGAAAATTGCAAAAAGACTCAGCCATTCAACAAATACTGAACTTAAATCCTGCCTCTCCCTAGCCTTCAAGGCAGGATTTAAAAAGTGGATATATCATGGCCTGTGGAATAAACACAAGTTGGAATCAAGACTACTGGGAGAAATATCAATAACCTCAGATATGCAGATGATACCACCCTCATGGCAGAAAGTGAAGAGGAACTAAAAAGCCTCTTGATTAAAGTGAAAGAGGAGAGTGAAAAAGTTGGCTTAAAGCTCAGCATTCAGAAAATGAAGATAATGGCATCCGGTCCCATCATTTCATGGGAGATAGATGGGGAAACAGTGTCAGACTTTATTTTTTTGGGCTCCAAAATCACTGCAGATGGTGACTGAAGCCATGAAATTAAAAGACGCTTATTCCTTGGAAGAAAAGTTATGACCAACCTAGATAGCATATTCAAAAGCAGAGACATTACTTTGCCAACAAAGGTCTGTCTAGTCAAGGCTATGGTTTTTCCAGTAGTCACGTATGGATGTGAGAGTTGGACTATGAAGCAGGCTGAACGCTGAAGAATTGATGCTTTTGAACTGTGGTGTTGGAGAAGACTCTTGAGAGTCCCTTGGACTGCAAGGAGATCCAAGCCATCCATTCTGAAGGAGATCAACCCTGGGATTTCTTTGGAAGGAATGATGCTAAAGCTGAAACTCCAGTACTTTGGCCACCTCATGTGAAGAGTTGACTCACTGGAAAAGACTCTGATGCTGGGAGGAATTGGGGGCAGGAGGAGAAGGGGACGACAGAGGATGAGATGGCTGAATGGCATCACTGACTTGATGGACGTGAGTCTGAGTGAACTCTGGGAGTTGGTGATGGACAGGGAGGCCTGGCGTGCTGCGATTCATGGGGTCGCAAAGAGTCGGACACGACTGAGCGACTGAACTGAATTGAAAGTAAAACATAGTTTGAAAATGAGAAGGTTATATATGTGAAGCTTGTATTTCAGAACCAACTTTGCCCATTTGGCACTTGCATGCTTTTGCCTTTCAGTTCTTGACTTTGCAGTTGGGGTAGAGGATGTGGCCATCCTTTAGTTACACATGTTTCTCCATGCAACAGTGGAACTGGTTACTCCAGGAGATAATCAGCTTTCTGTTGTTGGAGATGCAGAAGCAGATGTTGTGGGTGTGCTTCTTGTCCTTCTTGCAGTTGTTAGAAAAGGGTATGGATGAGGTTAGATCCACTGACCTAAATAAGCAAAGATTTGTTGAGTACCTACTATATCCTAGAAAATTCCTAAAAGACAGGATGTACAAGTTGTGAACAAAACAAAGTTTGTGTTTTACAAGCTTACATTTTATTGGGGAAAATAGCCCCCAGTGTTATTTTCTAATCAGAAATTTTAAGATTCATAATTCCAAGGAATAGTAGTCTGGTTTGGCAAGCGTTGGTAACAGATTTTGGCCAGGGACTCAGGGCCCTAAGGAAATTTTGTGTATCAGACTGAGAGTAACTGAGGCCTCTGGACATCATGCTGACAGACAGACACCCTACCACTTGGAGCTATTCTGGGCCCTGAAAGTGGAAAAGCTGGTTCAAGGTTTTCATTCTCTAAGGTACAATCAATCCTGGATGCAGCCTGTAGATGGGAGGAGAGGAAAGAGAGGAACTTGTAGAGACATCAGGAGTTGCGTATATTTACAGTTCTCTAGAGCTGGAAGCATGTTTGAGATGATCTCTTTTAACATCCTCATTCTATTTATTCTTTTAGTTTTTTAAGTTGAAATATAGTTGATTTACAATGTTGTGTTAATTGCTGCTATAAAGGAAATTGACTCAGTTGTATATATACATGTGATATATACATATATACATATATGGGCTTCCCAGGTGGCTCAGTGGTAAAGTACCCGATGCCAGTGCGAGAGATGCGGGTTCAGTCCCTGGGTCAGGAAGATCCTCTGGAGGAGGGTATGGCAACCGACTCAAGAATTCTTGCTTGGAGGATACCATGGACAGAGGAGCCTGGAGAGCTACAGCGATAGGGTCGTGCAGAGTTGGACACAACTGAAGCGACTTAGCACACACACAGCACAGGCACATATATATGTATACATTCTTTTAAAAACATTCTCTCCCATTATTGTTTATTATAGGATATTGAATGTAGTTCTCTGTGCTATATAGTAAAACTTTGTTGTTTACCCATTCTGTATATAAAAACTTACATCTGCTAACACCAGCCTTCCACTCCATCTGTCCCCCAGCCCCCTCACCCTTGGCAACAGCCGCTCTGTTTTCCGTGTCTGTGATTCTTTTCTGTTTCATAGATTGGTTCGTTTGTGTCATATTTTAGACTCCACATACAAGTTATATCATAGTATTTGTAATTCTCTGTCTGGCTTAATGTCACTTAGTATGGTAACCACTGGTTGCGTCCATGTTGCTGCAAATGGCATTATTTTGTTCTTTTTAATGGCTGAGTAGTATTCCATTATATATATAAATATATACACACCACATCTCTTTATCCACTCGTCTGTCCATGCATGCTCAGATTGCTTCCATGTCTTGGCTATTGTGAATAGTGATACTGTGAACACAGTGGGGTGTATATCTTTTTGAATTTCAGTTTTGTCTGGATTTATGCTCAGGAGTAGGCTTGCTAGATCATATGGTAATTCTGTTTTTAGTTTTCTGAGGAACCTCCATACTGTTTTCCATAGTGACTGAACCAAGCTACATTCCTACCAACAGTGTAGGAGGGTTCCTTTCTCTCCACACCCTCTCCAGCATTTGTTATTTGTAGACTTCTTAATCCTGTGGTGTGAGGTGGTACTTCATGGTAGTTTTGCTTTGCATTTCTCTAAAAATTAGTGGTAACATCCTCGTTTTAGAGATGAAGTAACTCAGCCTCAGAGAGAAATACCTTTCCTGAATCATAATCAGTGATCATTAGCAAATGGAAATTAAAAATGGAATCTGTATGTGTTGACAGGAGAACAAACATATTACAAACTAGTGTGAATAGCATGATTCTAATTTTGACTAAAAATCATATGTGATTATTTTTTGGAGGTGAGATTGCAAGGATATTACTTTTCTTTGTATGCAGTGGTATATTTTAAAAATATTCTCTAGTGAGGATGCAGAATTGTAAAAATTAAAAAAAAAACAAAAACCACAGACAAACAAAAACCATTATTCAAAAGAACTTGTATTTTCAGTGATTCAAAGGAAATAAACCAAAACCCAAAACGCAATAGAACACACACACACACACACACACACACACACACACACACACACAGTTGTTTCTTTTTTCCATTTTCATGAATTTTCCACATTCTAAAACTAAGTGTTGTGGAAACCAGTAGTCTTCCCCTATTTAGTTCTTCTCTCCTCTGGCCATATGGCAGGATCACCTTTCCTTATAGTAGGATTACCCTACTCTTCCTTGGCTCTCGCACTTACTGTAGGATCATATGACTAACTTTGGCCAATAAGTAGGGACGCATGTGGTCAGAATAGTCAGGATTGCCTCAGGGCCACCACATCCAATTCCCAGCATGAGTCTTTCTAGCACCAGGGAACTCCAGGTCTTGTGTTGAGGGTGAAGTGCTTTAAGATGGGAAGCTTCCTACACTGCTGAGGAGTGGGTCAGGAGGACAGCTGCACTGAAGAGGTGCCCAGACATGCTGTGGACTTTGGTGAAAAGGAAATAAACTTTTTACTGGGTTATGGCACTGAGATTTTGGTGGTGTTTGTTGCCCCAGCATTGGTGGTTTAGTCGCTAAGTCGTATCTAACTCTTGTGACCCCATGGACTGTAGCCCACCAGGCTCCTCTGTCCAAGGGACTCTCCAGGCAAGAATACTGGAGTGGGTTGCCATCTCCTCCAGGAGATCTTCCCAACCCAAGAATCAAACTCAGGTTTCCAGCATTGCAGGCAGATTCTTTGCTGACTGAGGCACAAGGGAAGTTAGTCTATTTTGACTAATGCAGTAGCATGTATCACTCATATACTGTATATAACTTATGTACTAAAAGGAATTATTACCATTTCACAAAATGTAATCAAATATATGCCATAATCAGAAATGTTTATGTCCAGTTTTATATTGAATTAAAGTTTTAATGGGCTTCCCTTGTGGTTCAGCTGGTAAAGCATCCACATCCAATATGGGAGACCTGGGTTTGATCCCTGGGCTGGGAAGATCCCCTGGAGAAGGGAGAGGCTACCTACTCCAGTATTCTGGCCTGGAGAATTCCATGGACTGTATAGTCCTTGGGGTTGCAAAGAGTCTGACACAACTGAGTGACTTTCACTTTCACATAGTTTTAATGAAAAATCATACTAAGATTGATTTAAAAATCAAGATCACTGATTTTTTTTTTTTTTTGGCTGCTGCTTGGCATGTGGGATCTTAGTTCCCTGACCAAGGATTGAACCTGCGGCCCCTGCAGTGGAAGCATGTAGTCCTAACCACTGGACCTCCAGGGAATTTGCACACTTTTTTTTTTTTTTAATTAAAGGATGTTGGTTTGTAATGAAAAGTTATTTGAATCATAGACATGTAATACTGGGAAGGACCTAAAAATTTTATCTTGCACATTCCACAAGTTTGTATAGAGAGAGATATATAGCAACCATCCAAAACAAGTAAGTTGTCTAAACCAACGGCTTCTAAAACCTTGATGTTGTTGTTCAGTCACTCAGTCATGTCCTGGCTTCCCTGTCCTTCACTGTCTCCCAGAGTTTGCTCAGACTCATGTCCATTGTGATGTCATCCAACTATCTCATCCTCTGTCGTTCTCTTCTCCTCCTGCCTTCGGTCTTTCCAAGTATCAGGATCTTTTCCAGTGAGTCAGCTCTTTGCATCAGGTGGCCAAAATATAGGAGCTTCAGCGTCAGTCTTTCCAACGAATATTCAGGGTTGATTTCCTTCAGGATTGACTGATTGGATTTCCTTACAGTCCAAGGGACTCAAGAGTCTTCTCCAGCACCACAATTTGAAAGCATCAATTTTTTGGCGCTCAGCCTCCTTTATGGTTCAACTCTCACGTTTGTACATGATTACTAGAAAAACCATAGCTTTGACTATACAGATCTTTGCTGGCAAAGTGATGTCTGTTTTTTAATATGCTGTCTAGGTTTGTCATAGCTTTTCTTCCAAGGAGCAAGCATCTTTTAATTTCATGGCTGCAGTCACCACCCACAGTGATTTTGAAGCCCAAGAAAATAAAGGGTGTCACTTTCCATTTTTTCCCCATCTATTCAAAACCTTAATGAGCTGAAATATTGTATCGTGCTTATGCTCAGTTGCCTGAGTGATGTCCGACTCTTTGTGACCCTATGGACTGCAGTCTGCCAGGCTCCTCTGTCTATGGGATTCTCCAGGCAAGAATACTGGAGTGGGTTTCCATGCTCTTCTCCAGGGGATCTTTCCAACCCAGGGATCAAACATGTATCTCTTACATCTTGTGCATTGGCAAGTGGGTTCTTTACCACTAGCACCACCTGGGAAGCCTGAAATATTATATTGGGAGAACTGTAAAAAAATTGAGACTCCTAAGTCACACTTGTGGAATTTTAGTAAAGGAGGTCTAGGTTAGGACCTAGACATGTCATTTTCAGAATTTTGCTGTGTGATTTCAGTCACAGATTTGGGAATTGCTGGTCTCAAGGATGACTTCCAAATTGCATTTGCCATTACTTCAAACTGAGCTTTATTTAAATTCTGTATTCACATTAAAACTAAAATCTCTTTTGTAAATGCAGGTCAGATTCTTTAGAAGCAGAATCCAAGACGGGGATTCATGGGCACGTAATTTATTAAAGCATGCTCTCAGGAGAAGCCTGTACAGGAATGGGGAAAGCCAGGCAGGGGAGGAGAAGAAACCGAGCAAGAATATATTTCAGCAAAGTCGCGCTTCAGCCGAATCCTTCAGAGAGCTTGGATGTGCAAATTGTACTGCAGAGCTTGCCTAACCTTGAGGCTGGGAAGCTGGGCTTTGGCTCACTATCCCCACCTTGACTCTGGGGTCACTGGCCTCCAGCCAGTGACTGGGCTGGGGATCGTGTAAATCGTGAGGTGACTGCAGTCACCAAAAGACAATTTTGGGGTGGAGTTTGGTGATCTTTAGCAGGAATTCAGCTGGTATTTGAGGAATACATGTACCAGACTGGAAAAGGGGATCCTGGGGGCACCAGTAACTTCTCTTGTCAACTACCTCCCCCACTACTCAGATCCCCTTGCATCTCAGGTTGAATTTACTTTGTTCTGTCCCAGCTTCTCCAGCAGTCTGGAGCCACAATTTGTAGTGAAAGTTACAAGAGAGGGATGGGATGAGTTATAGCCCCCCATTCTGTGGCTGGCCCCCAGACTGCCATTGACGCTTATCATTTCCCTTCTTGCCCACCCATTAGAGAGTCTCTTCATCTCTGTTTAGCATTTCTGCTGGTCTAGGTGGCTTGGCTAGACCCTTAAGGGGTCTGAATGCCGTATTAGCATGTCCTTATCAGGCCTTGTTGCTCTCTTCTGCTCATTTACAGTTAACTTGACATGAGAGTAAGAAGAGACACCCCAGTGGCAAACATTCCTCCTGCCCCCACCTCCTCATGGTGGTAAGTGTCAGTCTCTCCTGGAAGTCAGGTGAGCCCTTGCTTGGACTGCTGGTGTATGTGCACAACGAGCAGAAAGGGTCCAGGAGGCAGCCATAGCGTTAGGTTCAGTGAGATTCTTATTTTGTCCCCTGGTGTAAGCTCTGGAGATGACAGCCTCTAGACTCCCAGCGTCCAGGGTTGCAGGTATGGGAAGAGCAAATTCCCTAAGGGGGTCACAGGGAATCAAGGTGAGCAGAGACTCTCTTATTTCTCTCTCCTGCTTCCCGGATGGAATGTTCTGCCCTTGGAGGATAGTTCATCTATAATAGCCATTGGTTTAAGGATGCCTGGCACCTTGCCTGCGTCTTTAAGAGGCATTTAACCAATATCAGATTAGCCTCTTTTGGATGATGTGGTGTATGATAGGGTCAGTGGATTCTGTGTGCCCGTTGCTTTCTTCTTTGGTCATTGATAGGGTTCCTTTATCCAAGGCAATATTGTCCATGATTTCTTGCTGGTAAACCCGATACTCTGTACAGTAATGGGACAAGAGTGACAAGGTGAGTTGCCTAAGGTGCAAACCTTAAGATGATAGTCCCTCCTTTTTTAAAAAAGATCTTGAGTCTTTATTTATTTAAACATGTATTTATTTGGCTACACTGGGTCTTCCCTGACCAGGGATTGAACCCAGACCCTGTGCCTTGGGAGCATGGAGCCTTCACCACTGAACCACCGGGGAAGTCTTGTACTACCTCACTTTGGTGCTGGCCCTCTGACTCTCTGAGCCTTAAAATAAGGCTGCTACTGAAGACACTCCAGGCAGGAAAGGCAAACGATATACCTAGACTGTGTACCAGTCCTAGAGGGAAGACTTGCTGCCATTTCCAGGGTGGAAGGTTCCACTTGTAGCCCGAATGGCAATAGGTGGCTGGTTGGCCTCCTTGAAGGATGGTACCGTATTGGGGGCCTGAGCGTGGGTCTTTGTTGCTGCAACGTTGGACATCAGCAGCAGCAGTAGCCAGATCCTAGAGAGTTCCTCTCAAAGCTGGCATCCTTCCGTATCATTCAATAAATAGTTCACACCAGTGTGATATATGCTGTGTCCAAAACCCCGAGAGGCTTATCAATGCTCTTTCTTGGTAGCAGTAGGTATAACATATATTTTACTTTGAAGGGAATGTCTTAGCAAACCTCTGAATCCCTAAACTTCCTCAATGGAGGAGGCAGACTCCTGAATTTTTGTAATATTTATCTACTGGCTATCCAGAGTAGTTGCCACTTTATGGTCACCAAGTCAAATTAATATGCTGTCATCAACATAGTGGACCAGTACAGTGCTTTCTGAAATGTCCAGATGGCCCAGATCCCTTTGGAATATTTTGCAACAGAGAGTGTAATAGCTATCTACTCTTGCCCATCCCACCTGAAGCAAAATCCTTTCAGTTCTCCTTCCTTATGGATATTAAAAATAATGCCAGATCCAAAGCAGCACCATGTATCAGACACCACGTTATTGTGTTCTAGTAAAGATGCTAAATGTAGAGCAGTAGCTGCCCTTTGTACGACTTCTTGGTAGATATAATAGTTCACTGTCTACTGTATTCATTTGCTTCTTGCAAGGACCAGACTTGTGAACCAAATGAACGTATGGTTGAGATAATGACCTCTGCATCATTTAAATCTTTGAGGGTAGTGCCAATCTCCGCTGTTCCTCCTGGAAGGCAATGTCTTTATTATTATTATCTTGTCTAGAAGAAGGTATAGTTTTAGGGACTTCTACTTGATCTTTCACACACAGTGACTTTTACTCCATGGGTCAAGGAACCAATATGGGCTTTTGCTAACTGCTAAGTAAGACCATTCCAACTATATATTTAAGAGCTGGAGCGAGGTCCAGTTAGTCTGTGGACATGGTGGATTCACTGTGATGGATTTGGTCCAGGACTGTGTTTATTACTTGATCTGAATCTGACGGCCCTCTAACAGGGGACAGGAATGGGTCCCTGGGCTTCTATGTCAGCACAGATGCTGTAAATAACAGCCCTCAAAGATCTAGGTATTTCTTTTTATCCAAACATTGGTACTACAGTTATCCAAATACTTTAAGGACTGGAGGAATTACTACTATACACACACATGATCCCTGGGTTGAGAAAATCCCCTGGAGGAGGGCATGGCAACCCACTCCAGTATTCTTTTTTTTCCGCTTTCTTTAAAAAATTAATTAATTTTTTAGTTTAGTTTTTAATTGAAGGATGATTGCTTTACAGAATTTTGTTGTTTTCTGTCAACTTCAACATGAATCAGAATCACATGGATTGAGGAGCCTGGTGGGCTACAACTCCATGAAGTCACAAAGGGTCGGACACAACTGAACTGACTGAGTAGGTACGCACCACACACCTGGTATTTCAGCATACTTCCCCCAAGAGAATGAGGCCTTTCTTTCTTTAAAAGAAAAATTACAGGGTTTTGTTCATTTGTTTTTCTAAAAGGTTTTATTCTGAAGTAATTTCAAGCTTATAGAAAAGTTTCAAGACTGGTGCACAGGAATTTTGCATACTCTCTCACGAAAGCCCCGTTCAGATTTCACCAGGAACGTCTTTACGGCATCTTGTCCAGGATTCCATGTCCCATTCACACGTGCAGTTTCTGTGGCTCCTCCAGCCTGCAGTAGCTTCCCCATCTTCCCTTAACATTCATGACTTTCACATCCTTTTTGAAGAGCACAGGCCAGTATTTTTGTCAAAGGCCCCTCAAAATGGTTTTGTTTAATAGTGACATGTGGTTAGACCTGCGCTATTCGTTTGGGCCGAAATACTGCAGAAGTGATGCTGTGATTCTGATCGCAACCCTACATGTGTGGCTTTGTCCTGTCACTGGTGGTATTGCTTTGATCACTTGATCAAGATAGTGCCTGCTGTGGCTACTTTTCTCCCTTTTGTAAACAGTAATAATTTTTGCTGGGAAATACTTTGAAGCTGTCATAAACTCCATTCCTCATCCCATTTTAGCCCACTAGTTTTAGCATCCTTTGCTATTTCTTGCCTTAATTATTACTTCAGTGGTTGCCAAATGTTGATTTTCTAATTCCATCAATTTTCACTTGGCATTCGACTGTAAGGAAACACTTTTTTCTTTTCCCCATTTATTTCACTCACTTATCTATTTGTGTCATTGTGGACTCACTGATGTTTATTATTCACAAATTATAATCTGGTACTATCAATTATTTATTTTGGTGATTTCAAATTATATGGGATATTTCCAGTGAGAGTTCCACTGAGCTGGCTTCTGTGTTCATTTTACACATCTCCATCATTCTTTGGACATTTTCTTACTTTCTAGAATAGTAAGACTTTTCCAGGGTCACTTTGTTCTTTTCCTGATTTAGTCCTGAAATCAGCCACTTTTTCCCCCAACCAGTCTTACGTTCTTTAAATGGACAGTGGTATTTAGAACCATCTATTAGAGTATTACTGCTTCCAGGCCCCCTCAGTTGTCAGAACTAGACATGATGTACCTGCATTTGTTGTTGGTCAATCCCTTAGTCATGTCCTACTCTTTGTGATCCCATGGACTGCAGCACACCAGGCTTCCCTGTCCTTCACCATCTCCTGGAGCTTCCTCAAACTCATGTCCATTAAGTCAGGGATGCCATCCAACCATTTTGTCCTCTGTTGTCCCCTTCTCCTGCCTTCAGTCTTTCCCAGCATCAGCGCCTTTTCTAATGAATCAGCTCTTCAGGTAGCCAAAGTATTGGAGCTTCAGCTTCAACATCAGTCCTTCCAATGAATATTCAAGATTGATTCCCTTTAGGATTGATTGATTTGATATCCTGGCAGTCCGAGGGACTCTCAAGAGTCTTCTCCAGCACCATCGTTCAAAAGCATCAATTCTTTGGTGCTCAGTCTTCTTTATGGTCCAACTCTCGTATCTATACATGACTACTGGAAAAACCATAGCTTTGACTAGACAGACCTTTGTCAGGAAAGTGATGTCTCTGCTTTTTAATATGCTGTCTAGGTTTGTCATAGCTTTTCTTCCAAGGAGCAAGCATCTTTTAATTTCATGGCTGCAGTCACTATGAAATTAGGTACCTGCATACATGCATACATATATATGTGTGTGTGTGTATGTCTGTATATACATCTGTGTGTATGTGCATTTGTGTGTGTATGCAGATACACACAGATAAATATGGATATTTCTACTTGTATATATTGAAAACCATTAGTTTATACCTATACCTCCAATTCCAATCCAGCATCAGTCCAACAGCATTTGTGGCTGACTCTCATTATGCTTGATATATTTACTTATTTGCTAAACCTCTGGAATATAATCCATAACCTGACCCCACTGGGCCAGCTCTCTGCCTGGACCTCTCCTCATGGAACCCTGATCCTGCTGCTCTGCCTCACTTCCTGCTCTGGTGTCATCCTTGCATGAGCTCATCAGCCTCCCTTCCAGTTGATGGGTTTTGGGTCTGAGACCCAGCTCATAGTCGAAAACAAGATAAGGTATCATGACACTATGGAGGTGACTGACCTCAGCCTTCTACTCATTCATTCTTGATTTCTTTTGGCTATGTATAGTAAGTGATATCTTTAATGCCTGAAGGTCTTTATTGTCATCCAACCATTTTGTCCTCTGTTGTCCCCTTCTCCTGCCTTCAGTCTTTCCCAGCATCAGCGCCTTTTCTAATGAATCAGCTCTTCAGGTAGCCAAAGTATTGGAGCTTCAGCTTCAACATCAGTCCTTCCAATGAATATTCAAGATTGATTCCCTTTAGGATTGATTGATTTGATATCCTGGCAGTCCGAGGGACTCTCAAGAGTCTTCTCCAGCACCATCGTTCAAAAGCATCAATTCTTTGGTGCTCAGTCTTCTTTATGGTCCAACTCTCGTATCTATACATGACTACTGGAAAAACCATAGCTTTGACTAGACAGACCTTTGTCAGGAAAGTGATGTCTCTGCTTTTTAATATGCTGTCTAGGTTTGTCATAGCTTTTCTTCCAAGGAGCAAGCATCTTTTAATTTCATGGCTGCAGTCACTATGAAATTAGGTACCTGCATACATGCATACATATATATGTGTGTGTGTGTATGTCTGTATATACATCTGTGTGTATGTGCATTTGTGTGTGTATGCAGATACACACAGATAAATATGGATATTTCTACTTGTATATATTGAAAACCATTAGTTTATACCTATACCTCCAATTCCAATCCAGCATCAGTCCAACAGCATTTGTGGCTGACTCTCATTATGCTTGATATATTTACTTATTTGCTAAACCTCTGGAATATAATCCATAACCTGACCCCACTGGGCCAGCTCTCTGCCTGGACCTCTCCTCATGGAACCCTGATCCTGCTGCTCTGCCTCACTTCCTGCTCTGGTGTCATCCTTGCATGAGCTCATCAGCCTCCCTTCCAGTTGATGGGTTTTGGGTCTGAGACCCAGCTCATAGTCGAAAACAAGATAAGGTATCATGACACTATGGAGGTGACTGACCTCAGCCTTCTACTCATTCATTCTTGATTTCTTTTGGCTATGTATAGTAAGTGATATCTTTAATGCCTGAAGGTCTTTATTGCCCCAGGGAATACTGCGCCCTAGAGTCCTTCAGGTTCGGCCCATCTCCATAGAGTCCTCCAGGTTAGGTCCCCTGGTTGCTGTTCTGACGTTATTGCTCATTGTGGTTAATTAAGGCTCTCTTGCTCTAATGATTAATGCCGCTGTTTGGTCTTTACTACTCCAGAATCCTCCTATCCTTGTTGAAACCAGGGAACCCAGTTCTGTGACAGCATCTCCCATTGCCAACTCTGGCCTCCAGAGGCCAGCCTCCGTGGAGCTTCTCAGCTACCCGATGTCCTCCTCCTCATTCACTCCTTCTCACTTTGGTAGAGGTAGCATCCTATGGGCTGTTCCGAGGAGCAGAGCCTGAACTAGGGATTCTTGGGATTCGTTAGTGTAGTGTTCTCAGGAGTAATCTGTAAGAGTGAAGGAAGTGATAGGGAAAGGGCAGAGCTAAATATGGCAATGGTTTCAGGTAAAGTCAAGTCTGATCTTGACCTTGAGTATAAGCTATCATGTGGAGTCTGTCCCATCTTGAGGCAAGAAAGAAAGGTTTTTTATTTTAACTTCCCCGTTAGCCAGGAATCTCCGGGTGAGGTGGCCCCAGTCACCCAAGGACAAGCTTTTGGAGAAGATTGCAGATGTGAGCTACTAGGAGCGGCTACTGAACTCGCTGGTGGATGGTCAAATGAAACCAAGAGCACAAAAGAAGTTTCAGGGATCTGGACAGGTCACCACCGGTGTATGCTCTACCTGGAAAAACAGACTGGCATGTTTTTATAAAGATAAACAGATACTTTCTGTTTGGTCCTACAATCCCACTCCTAGGTATTTACCCAAGAGAGGTGAAACTGTTTGAATATATATGTTCATACATACACATATTCAATATATGTATATTCATGAATGTTCAAAGCCGCTTTCTTCACAATTTCCAAAGATTTGAACATTTCCAGATATTTCCAAATATTCAACGGCAAGTGAAAATGTTAGTCACTTAGTCGTGTCTGACTCTTTGCCACCCCATGGACTGTAGCCCATCAGACTTCTCTGCCCATGGAATTCTCCAAGCAAAAATATTGGAGTGGGTTTCCATTTCCTTCTCCAGGGGATCTTCCTGACCCAGGGATTGAACACCAGTTTGCTGCATTGTGGGCAGATTCTTTACCATCTGAGCCACAAGGGAAGCCCAACAGCAAGTAAATGTACACACAAATTTTGGTACATACAATGGAATACAACTTAGGAATAAAAAGAATGAAGTATAGATGCACTCAACGAAGAAGACACAGAAAATTACACAATGTAATCAGTTCAGTTTGGTCGCACAGTCGTTTCTTTGCCACCCCATGAACTGCAGTACACCAGGCTTCCCTGTCCATCACCAATTCCCAGAGCTTGCTCAAACTCAGTTCAGTTCAGTTCAGTTGCTCAGTCATGTCCAACTCTTTGCGACCCCATGAATCGCAGCACGCCAGGCCTCCCTGTCCATCACCATCTCCCGGAGTTGACTCAGACTCACGTCCATTGGATCAGTGATGCCATCCAGCCATCTCATCCTCAGTCGTCCCCTTCTCCTCCTGCCCCCAATCCCTCCCAGCATCAGAGTCTTTTCCAGTGAGTCAACTCTTCGCATGAGGTGGCCAAAGTACTGGAGTTTCAGCTTTAGCATCATTCCTTCCAAAGAAACCCCAGGGTTCATCTCCTTCAGAATGGACTGGCTGGATCTCCTTGCAGTCCAAGGGACTCTCAAGAGTCTTCTCCAACACCACAGTTCAAAAGCATCAATCCTTCGGCGCTGAGCCTTCTTTATAGTCCAACTCTCACATCCATACATGACCACAGGAAAAACCATAGCCTTGACTAGATGGACCTTAGTCGGCAAAGTAATGTCTCTGCTTTTGAATATACTATCTAGGTTGGTCACAACTTTTCTTCCAAGGAGTAAGCATCTTCTAAACTCAGGTCCATCAAATCCGTGATGCTATCCAGCCATCTCATCCTCTGTCCTCCTCGTCTCCTCCTGCCTTCAATCTTTCCCAGCATCAGGGTCTTTTCTAAGAAGTCAGCTCTTCACATCAGGTAGCCAAAGTACTGGCGCTTCAGCTTCAACATCAGCCCTTCCTATGAATATTCAGGACTTATTTCCTTTAGGACTGACTGGTGTGATCTCCTTGCAGTCTAAGGGACTCAAGAATCTTCTCCAACACCGCACAATGTAATTGTCCTTTCTAAATCAGGAAAAATTATTCTTTAGTAACAATACAGATCAATGGTTGTCTGGGCAATGGACGGGGTTGGAAGATTGATTACAACAATGCATGAGGGAACTTTGTGGAGTAAGAGAAAAGTTCTGTATCTCGACTGGTGGTGGTGATACATGTCAAAGTTCATTTTGATGATACATATATACATAAATGGGTGCATCTTTGATATATAAATTTTAGTTTAATAATGTTGATTAGAAAAATATGGAAAGGACAAACTAAGGATAAAAGTTGTCCTTTAAGTGGACTAAATACAGTTTTATTGAATAAAAAATAATAATATCACAGATATATAGCTCATTTATTTTATACCAGCTCAGAAATTTTTAAGGGAATTAAATGTCTTCATCTATATGGTGATACTAGTGACACTATGTAACACTACTAGTGATACACAGATGTTAGCTGCGTTTATTCTCACCATCATAATCAGCATCGTCAACATCAAATTATTGATACATCTTAGCTCTTTGCTCGGAGAAGGCTATGGCACCCCACTCTAGTATTCTTGCCTGGAAAATCTCATGGACGGAGGAGCCTGTTGGGCTGCAGTCCAGGGGGTCGCTAAGAGTCGGGCACGACTGAGTGACTTCACTTTCACTTTTCACTTTCATGCCTTGGAGAAGGAAATGGCAACCCACTCCAGTGTTCTTGCCTGGAGAATCCCAGGGACGGGGGAGCCTGGTGAGTTGCCATCTATGGAGTCGCACAGTGTCAGACATCACTGAAGCGACTTAGCAGCAGCGGCTCTTTGTCACCTGATGAATAATGGGACAAATCCCCAGAGACACTGAAACTAAAGTTTGTTACACTAACCAAACTTTTGTAATAGCTTATTACACATGTGAGTTGATGTGTGAAAACCAGAGGAAAAAAATGGAAAGCAAGCGCTCACAGGACCATGTAATCGTGAGAACAAAAGCCAAGTGTGACCCAGAAATTAGAAGTAAATAAAAGAGGCAGAACACCACTTAATCGATATGCAGGTCTATTCCATCATCAGAAAGGTCCCTTGTACTATCCTTATAGTCACAACTCTCTCCTTCACTGCCCCCTACCTTGTTCTTGGTATCCACAGATCTATTACCTACCTTTATAATTTTGTCATTTCAAGAGCATTATATAGATGGTATCATAAATAGCCTTCTGAGATTGGCTTTAAAAATTTTATAACTAAAGTACAGTTGACATCCAATATTATATGTTACAGGTGTACAGTATAGTGATTCACAGTTTTTAAAGGTTATACTGCATTTATAGTTGTTATAGAATATTGGCTGTATTCCCTGTGTTTAACAGTACATCTTTGTAGGTTACTTTATACATAATAGTTTGTACCTCTTGCCCCCTACCTCTATACTGCCCCTCCCCCTTCCCATCCCTACTGATAACCATAGTTTGTTCTCTGTATCTGTGAGTCTGATTCTTTTTTTGCTGTATCCATTAGTTTGTTGTATTTTTTAGATTCCACATTTAAGTGACTTCATACAGTATTTGTCTTTCTCTGTCTGACTCATTTCACTTATCATAATACCATCCAAGTCAATCCATGTTGCTGCAGTTAGCAAAATTTCTTTCTTTTATGTGGCTGAGTGATATTTCATGATATATCACATCTTCTTTATCCAGTCATCTGTTGATGGGCGCTTAGGTTGCTCTCTATCTTGCTGCTATAATTAATGCTGCTAGGAACTTTGGGGTCAATGCATATGTTTGAATTAATGTTTCTGTTTTTTTCTGATATATACCCAGGAATGGAATTGCTGAGTCTTAAGGATAGTGCTATTTTTAGTTTTTTGAGAAACCTTCATACTGGTTTTCACAGTGGCTGCACCAGTTTATATTCCCACCAACAGTGTCCAAGGGTTCCCTTTGTTGCACATCCTTGCCACATTTGTTATGTACGTTCTTTTTGAAGATAGCCATTCTGCTAGGTGTGAGATGATCTCTCATTGTGGTTCTGATTTGCAGTTCCCTGATAACTGTGGTGTTGGAGAAGACTCTTGAAAGTTCTTTGGACTGCAAGGATATCTAACCAGTCAATTCTGAAGGAGATCAGCCCTGGGATTTCCTTGGAAGGAATGATGCTAAAGCTGAAACTCCAGTACTTTGGCCACTTTATGTGAAGAGTTGACTCATTGGAAAAGACTGTGATGCTGGGAGGGATTGGGGGCAGGAGGAGAAGGGGACAACAGAGGATGAGATGGCTGGATGGCATCATCGACTTGATGGATGTGAGTTTGAGTGAACTCCGGGAGATGGTGATAGACAGGGAGGCCTGGCGTGCTGCGATTCATGGTGTCACAAAGAGTTGGACACAACTGAGTGACTGAACTGAACTGAACTGATAATTAGTGATGTTGAGCATCTTTTCTTGTGCCTGTTGACCATCTACCTTTCTTCTTTGGAAAAATGTCTGTTCGGTTCTTCTGCCCAATTTTTAATGCAGGTGTGTGTTTTTTTGATGTTAAGTTGTATAAGCTGTTTATATATGTTGACTCTTAACCCTTTATTGATCATATCATTTGCAAATATTTTTTCCCATTCAGTAGGTTGTTTTTTTCATTTTTGATGGTTTCCTTTGCTGTGCAAAAGCTTTTGAGTTTACTTAGGTCCCATTTGTTTATGTTTGCTTTTATTTCCTTTGCTTTAGTAGACAGGTCCTCCAAAAAATATTGCTGTGATTTTTGTCAGAGTGTTCTGCATATGTTTTCCTCTAGGAGTTTTATGCAATCCCTATAAAAATACCAATGGAATTTTTCACAGAACTAGATCAAATAATTTAGAATTTTATTTGGAAGCACAGAAGATCTGAATAGCCAAAACAATCTTGAGGAAGAAGAATAAGGCTGAAAGAATCACATCCTGCCTTCAGACTATAGTACAAGCTGCAGTAATCCAAACAGTATGGTTCTGAGACAAAAAAGCTACACATAGATCAGTAGAACAGAATAGAGAGCCCAGAAATAAATCCAGGCACTGATGGTCAATTAATCCATGACAGAGGAGAGAATGTACAATGAAGAAAAGACAGTCTCTGTGATAAGTGGTGCTGGGAAAACTGGATAGCTACATGTAAAAGAATGAAATTAGGACATTTTCTTAACAGCGTGTACAAAAGTAAGCTCACAGTAGATTAAAGACTTAAATGTAAGACTGGATACCATAAAACTGCTTGAGACTGGCTTTTTCCCCCCCAGTATAATCACATTGACATCCATTCAAATTGTTGTGTATATCAGTAGTTTATTCTTTTTACCTCAGAGTACAGATGTACTATAGTTGTCTAACTGTTCACCCACTGAAAGACATTTGGGTTGTTCCCGGATTTTGGCTGTTATAAATATGTTGTATACATGTTTTTGTATGGTCAGTTTAAATTTTTGTAGGATAAATCCCCACATGTGAAATTTCTGGATTATGTGATAAAACTATGCTTAGTTTATTAAGAAACTACACTTTCCCCCTTGAGTCTCAATGTATGAGAGAATGGCATTGTATTTTAATTTCATATTCCAGCTGTTGATAGAATACAGAAACGCAGCTGACTTTTTTTCTCTTTGACCATATATCATGTCATTTTACTGAACTCAGTTATCTTACTAATTCTGGTAGCTTGTTGGCGCTTTCTTAGGAATTTCTACCTAAATAGTCACATTTTAATAAAGAGAACTTTACTTCTTTCTTTACATTTGTATGCTATTCATTTATTTCCCCCCTCTTTCACTGGCTAGGATCTCCAGAACATTGTTAAAGTCACGAGAGTGGATATTCTTGTCCCTTAAATTAGAAGTAAAAATTCTTTCAGTATATCACCACAAAGTATAGTGTCAGCTGTAGATTTTGTGTAAATGCCCTTTAGCAGATTTCTGTAGTCACTTTTTAATTTATGGCTGTGCTGTGTCTTTGTTGCTGTGCGGGCTTTCTCTGGTTGCAGCGTGGGGGCTACTCTCTAATTGTGATGCATGGGCTTCTTATTGCAGTGACTTATCTTATTGTGGAGCAGGGCTCTAGGCTCAGTAGTTGCAGTAGACAGGCTTAGTTGCTCCAAGGCATGTGGGATCTTCCTGGACCAGGGATCAAACCCACGTCCCCTGCATCAGAAGGCAGATTCTTAAACCACTGGACCACCAGGGAAACCCCCTTTATCAGATTTAGATGTTTTAGTCCATTACTGTTTTTATATGCTTAAAAATAAGTATATAATTATTATTATCGTGAGGTGAGGTGAGGTGAGGTGAAGTCGCTCAGTCGTGTCCGACTCTTTGCGACTCCGTGGACTGTAACCTACTAGGCTTCTCTGTCCATGGGATTCTCCAGGCAAGAATACTGGAGTGGGTTGCCATTTCCTTCTCCAGGGGATCTTCCTGACCCAGGGATCGGACCCGGGTCTCCCACATTGGAGGCAGACGTTTTAACCTCTGAGCCACGAGAGGGCATTAAGTTTTGACAACTGCTCTTTCTGTATTAAGATATTTGTGATTTTTTTTCTCCTTTAATTTGATAATTATATTGATTATTTTTAAAGTGATTAAAATTTAAAAACATCTTTTATAATTACGCTGCCATTTCTAATACCCTTCATCTCTCTAGATCAAAATTTCCATTTAGTGTCATAGGACTTTTATATGGACTCTGGTGTTGACAATGAATCATCTCAGCTTTCAATTGTTTGAAACAAACCTTTGTAATCTTCTTTCTTGAAAGCTGTTATCAAAGGATGTAGAATTCACAGTCCGTATTAAAAAGAAATCAGTCCTTTAAAGTGTCACTCCATTGTCTCCTGGTCCTCATAGTTTCTGAGAAATCATCTAATAAATTTACCTTTTGTTTTGTTTCTCTCTCTATAATCTTTGTGTATTCCCTGGATGTCCTGAAGATTTTCTCTTTGTCTTTGATGTTCAGCATAGTAGTATTGAGGCTTCCCAGGTGGCTCAGGCAGTAAAGAATCCACTTGCCAATGCAGGAGACGCAGGTTGGGAAGATCTCCTGGAGAAGGAAATGACAACCCACTCCAGTATTCTTGCATGGAAAATCCCATAGCCAGAGAAGCCTGGCGGCCCTCAGTTCATGGGACCACAAAGAGTCAGACGTGACTGATCACACACGCAAACAAAAAATAGTAGATATGAAGAATTGAATTGTATCCCCCAAGTTCGTATGCTGATGTCCTAACTTCCAACGTGATTGTATTTGGAGATAGGGTTTTTGGAGGTAATTCAGGTTAAGAGGTAATGGGGTCATGTGAGGTGAGGTGTCTTAATCTTAAGCCTCTGCCATTCTCAAAATCTTTGCCATTCTCAAAAAGTTCTTCCCTATCAGCATGGTCTGCTCACCCTCTGTGGAGGAAAGAATGGAGGATATGTAAGAATTTACTTAAGAATGATCTTATTTTTAAAGCCAATGATAGTTTTTGCAGTTAGTCCACATCTTTATGGCTCCACCTTGGGGTGCGGTATGTGGGGGATCATGGCGCACCCTCAGGAAGAGACAGGGAACAGGAAGCTTCCCCTCAAAAGCTTTGGGTGCTTGTAACCTTGCAACCGTGACTGGCATCCCTGTCTTGATGGACATGAGTTTGAGTAAAGTCCGGGAGTTGGTAATGGACAGGGAAGCCTGATGTGCTGCAGTCCATGGGGTCGCAAAGAGTCGGACACGACTGAGTGACTGAACTGAACCTTGACTGTGGGCAATTTAATCAGGGTTGACAGTACCTTTCTCGATTCTGGTCCCCTCTTCTATATGGTTTTGTTCTCCCCCAAGCATTCACGTCTGTAAAATGGGAGTGAGAGAGAGAAGTCGCTCACTCGTGTCCGACTTTTTGTGACCCCATGGACTGTAGCCTACCAGGCTTCTCTGTCCATGGGATTCTCTAGGCAAGAATACTGGAGTGGGTTACCATTTCCTTCTCCAGGGGATCTTCCCGACCCAGGGATCAAACCCGGGTCTCCTGCATCAGAGGCAGGTGCTTTAACCTCTGAGCCACCAGGGAAGACCAAAATGGGAATAGTGATGGACAATATTTCATACAGCAGATAACCAACTATTATTTGTGCTCATGGGGACATCAGAATATTTCTGAGCATGTGTACAAGTCTCAGGCTGGCCAGCCGAATTCACACGGTGGAATGTAAGTGAGCAGGGCAGGCCTCTAAGAAGTGAGCTTGTCTCACCAGCAGAGCCCGTAAAGTGCCCTTCATTGTCTCTGCCAGCTGTTGGCCCTCAAGCTCTGTGACATTCTTTCTGCCCGAGGCTCCTTCCTGTGACAGTCTTTTGTTGATTGCCTTCATGGCTGCATTTCTAGAGAGATGAGAGTCTTGGACACTGTTTTCTTTTTCCAATCACTTGCATTCACCTATTTCTGTTCCTAGCTCAAGACTTAATTGACCATTCTCCCGAGGTGCCTCTGAAATTTACCTTTGGGTAGATTCAACATTCTCCCTCCACTCTCTTATCCTCCCCCACGTGCTTACATACTCACACACAGACCCTCATAAATACTCAAATACAGATACACCATGTAACTTTCGGTTGTCTATTTTGTTTTATTGTGGACTAGAAATGATAACTTTTTTCCTTTTATGTGTAGCCTAGCTGAAGGGTTGTTGGGGAATCAAGAGAGATTCATGCTGACCATCAGGGATTCTGAAGATAGGCTGTTTGGGAATAAATCTGGGATCTGAATGTAGAGCAGATCTTTTACAAAATATTTATATTTGGCTACACTGGGTCTTTATTGCTGTGCACGGGCTTTCTTTAGTTGTGATGAGCAGGGGCTACTCTCTAGTTGTGGTGCGTGGGCTTGTCATTGTGGTGGCTTCTTTTGTTTCAGAGCATAAGCTCTAGGTGTGCAGGCTCAGTGGTTGTGGTGTGTGGGCTTAGTTGCTCTGTATTTTGTGGGATCTTAGTTCCCAGACCAGGGATTGAACCTTGTCCCCTGTATTGGCAGGTGGATTCTTAAGCATTAGACCACCAGGGAAGTCCCTGGGTTCTGAATTTAAAGCTTTATGACCTCAGTTAATGCTTTATGCCTTAGTTCTTTGTCTAGAAAGAGCAGATAGTGTTAGAAACCACCTCTTAGGATAACTGAAATGAGAACAATGCCTGGCACACACTGGATGCACAGCCATTGTTACCTATTATTATCAGCTGTGCCTTTGCCCTCTGGCTCCTGGATCTCCCTGTATTTGTGATTTTCACTCATACCAACCTGGCAGTAGAGCTCAAGGCCTCTTCTAGTCCCCATCACTTATTTATCTGGGTGATGATGAGGATGAAATGAGATGACACACAGGATTCAGCTAAGTGGTAACTGTTACCATCTTTTCCCCTCAAACAGATGTGTGTTCCATGATCCTTGGAGAACCTGCTTCACTAAAGCAGGAGTTGGCAAATGACAGCCTGGAGGCCAGGTCCAGCCCCAAAACTGTATCTGTGAATGAAGTTTCGTCGGAACACAGCTCCGTCCCCTTTGCTTAGGCGTGGCCTATGGCTGCTTCCATGCTGGAGTGGCAGACTTGAGTCATTTCAACAAAGATCCTATGTCCCACAAAGCCTAAGCCATTTTCTATCTGACTGTCTACAGAAAACGTTGATTCCTGCACTGGAATAAAGGATGAAGACAGGTCACACACAGGTCATACCTGGCTGAGCTGAGTTGAGGATGCATTGACTGGAGGCTGTGGTCATCTGGAGGTTAAGGTTGGGGAAGCTGGGGAGACCAGATAAAGGAGGCTTCAATAGCCTTCTGAGTGTGCTTTATTTGCAGTCCAGCTTGACCTTGCAGATAAAACCTAGAACCAGGGGGAACCACCAGAAAGAAAATTATGCTCAACAACAAGAGAAGTAAGTGAAGTGTGTGTTCAAGAAGGGGGCTGCCTTGAATGGAGAACAATAAGAGGAAATCTGACTTCTTGTGAGGCAGGAAGTAGTTGTCCCTCTCCCCGGGTAAGTGATGGGAGATTCGTTCCTTGTGGACCAAAACTCTGAGATGAGAATAGTGGGACAATTAAGCGAGGAGGCCAGGCCTGGCCTAGACCATGTATTTCTCATTCTCGAAGTCAGGAGCCCTCCCAATCACATGTGTGTAAAAAGGCACCTAGCAAGTTAAGGACAAGCGATGTCAAGGGATGCTCTACCCATATGCCTCTTCAGTAGGATCCACCTTGGCTAAGAGATGTATGGGTGCACATGGGAGGATCCAGATATACCAAATGTGGACTGTGAACCAGGCAAATCAAAATGATTGGCTAGGAAACCTGGAAGAAATGCCCCATACAGGGAATTCAAACTGCCATGACGGTGTGACTCGGCGACCCTCTCTCTCTGAGTCTGCCCATGTGTCTATCCACATGTACTGTACTCTTTCTTAGTCAATACTTTATTTGTTTCACTGCTTTCTGTTTCTGTGGAAAATTTTTTTCTGCAAAGCCAAAGGGCCAAGGCCCTTGTCACTGACCACTGGAGTAGTGGTCAGGATTTGGTGCTCTTACTGCCAGCTGGGAACCCAAGCCCTGCTTCAAGCTGTTGCAGGCCAAGGACACTTGGATGATAGGCAAAGGGACGGAAGGCCTGAGCTGTCAACATAAACTAAGAGCTGGCCCACAGCACAGAAAGCACAGAGCCATTTAATCCAAAGTGGAAGGTATATGGAGGCTCTGTGGTCCAAACCCCTCCTTCTATGGAAGGTGATGCTGATGCCAAAGAGAGAAGGGGTGAACCCAAGTTTACACAAACAGTTTATGTTCAAGGGGCCAATATTTGATCTTTTTTCCTTTAATTGAAGTATGGTAGAATTTGGGGTCAGGGCAGCGGCCTAGAGTGCCAGGCTGCGATGGCACAGGAACTGCCCAAGAGGAGCTACCCTGCGTCTGAGGTCAGGGGCGGCAGCCGGGAGGAGCTACCCTGCGTGCGAGGCCAGTGGCAGCTGGGAGGAGACACCCCATGTCCGAGTTCAGGGGCAGCTGCCCAGAGAGCTATCCCACATCTGAGGTCAGGGGCAGCCGGGAGAAGCCACCTCGCACCCAAGGCCAGGGGCAGTGACCCTGAGGAGCCACCCCGAGCCCGAGGCCAGGGGAGGAGGCTGGGAGGAGCCACTTACACCCGAGGCCAGGGCTGGGAAGAGCAACCCGAGGAGCAGTGGCTGTGCAGGTGCAGGAGAGCCTAGAGGAGCTATCTCACGTTGAAGGTCAGGAGCGCTGCGGTAAGGAGATACCCCTAGTCCATGGTAAGGAGCAGCAGCTGTGTTTTGCTGGAGCAGCCGTGAAGAGACACCCAACGCCCAAGGTAAGAGAAACGCAAGTAAGATGGTAGGTGTTGCAAGAGGGCATCAGAGGGCAGACACACTGAAACCATACTCACAGAAAACTAGTCAATCTAATCACACTAGGACCACAGCCTCGTCTAACTCAATGAAGCCAAGCCATGCCTGCGGGGCAACCCAAGACAGGCGGGTCATAGTGGAGAGGTCTGACAGAATGTGGTCCACTGGAGAAGGGAATGGCAAGCTACTTCAGTATTCTTGCCTTGAGAACCCCATGGACAGTATGAAAAGACAAAATGATAGGATACTAAAAGAGGAACTCCTCAGGTCATTAGGTGCCCAATATGCTACTGGAAGTCAGTGGAGAAATAACTCCAGAAAGAATGAAGGGATGGAGCCAAACCAAAAATAATACCCAGTTGTGGATGTGATTGGTGATAGAAGCAAGGTCCGATGCTGTAAAGAGCAATATTGCATAGGAACCTGGAATGTCAGGTCCATGAATCAAGGCAAACTGGAAGTGGTCAAACAAGAGATGGCAAGGGTGAATGTTGACATTCTAGGAATCAGGAAACTAAAATGGACTAGAATGGGTGAATTTAACTCAGACGACCATTATATCTACTACTGCGGGCAGGAGTCCCTCAGAAGAAATGGAGTAGCCATCATAGTCAACAAAAGAGTCCAAAATGCAGTACTTGGATGCAATCTCAAAAATGACAGAATGATCTCTGTTCATCTCCAAGGCAAACCATTCAATATCACAGTTATCCAAGTCTATGCCCCAGCCAGTAACGCTGAAGAAGCTGAAGTTGAACAGTTCTATGAAGATCTACCAGACCTTTTAGAACTAACACCCCAAAAAGATGTCCTTTTCATTATAGGGGACTGGAATGCTAAAGTAGGAAGTCAAGAAACACCTGGAGTAACAGGCAAATTTGGCGTTGGAATGCAGAATGAAGCAGGGCAAAGACTAATAGAGTTTTGCCAAAAAATGCACTAGTCATAGCAAACACCCTCTTCCAACAACACAAGAGAAGACTCTACACATTGACATCGCCAGATGGTCAACACCGAAATCAGATTGATTATATTGTTTGCAGCCAAAGATGGAGAAGCTCTAAAAAAAAAAAAAAAGACCAGGAGCTGACTGTGGCTCAGATAATGAACTCTTTATTACCAAATTCAGACTGAAATTGAAGAAAGTAGGGAAAACCGCTAGACCATTCAGGTATGACCTAAATCAAATCCCTTATGATTATACAGTGGAAGTGAGAAATAGATTTTAAGGGCCTAGATCTGATAGAGTTCCTGATGAACTATGGAATGAGGTTCTTGACATTGTACAGGAGACAAGGATCAAGACTATCCCCATGGAAAAGAAATGCAAA
>SJYC01003784.1:0-12421 GCA_006408675.1 Madoqua kirkii | reverse complement strand
CCAACAAAAGGTCTGTCTAGTCGAAGCTATGGTTTTTCCAATAGTCATGTATGGATGTGAGAGTTGGACTATAAAGAAAGCTGAGCACTGAAGAATTGATGCTTTTGAACTGAGGTGTAGGAAAAGTCTCTTGAGAGTCCCTTGGACAGTAAGGAGATCCAACCAGTTCATCCTAAGGGAAATTGGTCCTGAATATTCATTGGAAAGACTAATGCTGAAGCTGAAGCTCCAGTACTTTGGCCACCTGATGCAAAGAACTGACTCATTTGAAAAGACCCTGATGCTGGGAAAGATTGAAGGCAGGAGGAGAAGGGGATGATAGAGGATGAGATGGGTAGATGGCATCACCCACTCAATGGACATAAGTTTGAGTAAACTCCTGGAGTTGGTGAGGGACAGGGAGGCCTGGCGTGCTGCAGTCTGTGGGGTTGTGGAGAGTCAGACACAGCTGAGTGACTGAACTGAACTGAATAGTATCTGGATAAACTCTAGGAAAATTCCTTTTAACTCAAAGTGGAGAAGATTTGTAAAGTATGACACAAAATTCAGAAGACATTAAAGAAAAGATTAACGAAGACAACATAATGAAAAATTTTGGCATGGCATGAACCACCATAATCAAGAGATAAGTAATAAGTTGAGAAATATTAGTCATATCAAAGATGAAGAACTAATTTCTCCTAATTGCAAAAGTTTCCATAAAATTATAATTCTAGGTCTAATAAGCCTTGTCCCCACACTACTAATGGTAGTGTGGGGACAAGGCACTCTCACCTGTTTCTGATGGAAGTGAAGGCTGATAGAGTCCCCAGGAAGGGCAACTTGCAACATAGATCAACATGTATAAAGTGTCTAAGTTTTTCTACCTGTAATTGCTCATCTAGCAACTTATCCTAGAGATATTTGTCTCTTGCACATGTACAAATGTAAGTTCATAAATGCAGAACTGTTTGCAATAAAAAGATTTATAATTCTAGGTCTAATAAGCCAATAATAAAATGACTATGACACAAGTTTATAATTTCTAGAAAATAAAAATGGCTCTTAAACATATAGAAGAATGAGAAGCCAAACATGTAATGAAACATGCAAATTAAAACCACACAGCTATAGTTTACTCATTGTAATATGAAAGACCCCATGGTTTGGTAGTGTGGGGACAAGTCACTCTCACCTGTTTCTGATGGAAGTGAAGGCTGATAGAGTCCCCAGGAAGGGCAACTTGCAACATAGATCAACATGTATAAAGTGTCTAAGTTTTTCTACCTGTAATTGCTCATCTAGCAACTTATCCTAGAGATATTTGTCTCTTGCACATGTACAAATGTAAGTTCATAAATGCAGAACTGTTTGCAATAAAAAGATTGGCAACAGCCAAAATGGCCATCAATACTGTGTACATTAGTGGTTATTAGTCCATCCATACAATGGAATACTGTCCAACTATGGAGAAGGAAATGGTAACCCACTCCAGTATTCTTGCCTAGAGAATCCCATGGACAGAGAAGCCTGGTAGGCTACGGTCCACGGGGTCGCAAAGAGTCGGACACGACTGAGCGACTTCACTTTCACTTTCTTTTTTCACATATTAAGAGAACAACAAACCTGATATGGAAGGACCTCCAAGATATATCAAGTTAAAAAAAAAAGACAGTGTGCAGAACAATATGTGTATGTATGAAAAGGAATGCATATATTATACATATATGTACATATAGTATAATACATGTATTATATATACAATTCCTTCTCATAAAAATATATCTATGTATACTTGTTTTAGCATTTAAATATCTCTGGAAAGATGAAAAAAAACTAATAACCATAATAACTGTATTTGTCTTTATGGAGAAGACACAAATGGCTGAAGGCCTGGAATGAAATATCCATTTTCAACGAATGCTTTAAAATTGTTTTAAGCTACAAATGTATTGCTATTTCAAAAATAAAATTTCAGAACAAGGAAAATAAATTTAATGATGTAGCCAAGAGGGTGAGACAGAGATGTGAAGAGGGAGGAGAGGGTAAAAGAGTAAATGGAGGAGGAGAAGGAGGAGAGAGATTGAGAAATAGATTGAGAAAAGAGATGCGCCATAAAGGCAAGCAGAGAGAACAGGCTGTGGATGGAGGGGAATGAAGACCTGGTGGTCTTTAAGTTAGGAGATGGAAGATCATGTTTGTGGTTGCGGAGATAATCCAGTAGAGATGGATCATCGCAGAGGCAGGTGGAGAGGTAATCACTGTCTACACTGTTTCTGTGTAGGACAGGGGTGGGAGCTGGCACACGGGTAGAAAAGATGGCTTCAGATACGAGTGTGTAGAAATATTCTCTGGCATGGCAGGAAAGGCATGAAATGAGCTCAGAGGCAGACTGGCTGGTAGGTTTGGTGTGAGGAGATGGAGAAGTTTTCAGCAGAGCATCATCTGTGAGTGTTAGAAGAGTGAAGAGGAGGTTTCAGGGGAGAGATGGTGTGAAATGTTTCCCTTGGAGAAGGGTAATTATGGAAACATTACATAATCACTCAGCAGAACCAAGTGGATACCTGAGGTGTGTGGACCTACATTGAAAATGAAACCTCTGGGTGTGGTTGGATGTTGTTCTTCAAACCCACACTTAGCTTCCTGGCAACAGGCATGGCATTAGTGGGAATCAGATTCAACCAGGGCAAAAGACTTGGCACATCATGTGGAAGGCACATAAATGCATGAAAAGATGTTCAGCATTCCTCACCATTAGGAAATGCAAGTCAAAACCATGTTGCCACCATACACTGCACACTTCTTAGAATGGCTAAAATAAAAAAATACTGATAGTTTCAAATATTGATAAAGGTTTGAAAAACTGAATCTTACATATCATATGTTGCTGATGGGAATGTAAAATGGTACAGTCTCATTGGAAAACACTTTTGCATTTTCTTAAAAGTTGAACATACACTTAACCATATAACCCAGAAATCTATTCCTGGCATTTATCCTAGAAAATGGAAAACTTATGTTCACACAGAAACCTATATAGAAATGTTCATAACAGGTTTATTTATAATAGGAAACTGAAAACAAACTAGATATCCTTTCACTTGTGAATATTGAAACCAAATGTAGTACATGCATACCATGGAATACTATTCAAAAATGAAAAAAAAACACATCAAACTATTGAAACATACAACCACTTGGGTTGAGGACATATGCTCAGTGAAAAAAAACCCAAATCAAAAGGTTTGACATTGTACAATTCCATTTATATAACATTTCTGAAATGACAGAACTATCAAGATGGGGAACGGATCAGTGGTTGCTGGTTGCTAGGGGTTTAAGAAGGAGGATGGAGTGTGTTTGACTATAAATACAGAGCTGAAGGGAGTTTTTTGATGGTGAAGACTTTCATATCATGAAAGTGTTGGTGGTTACACAATAGAAGATGTGATAAAATGCCCTAGAATTATACATAATGGCATAAAAAATGAGTGCATGCAAAAGTGGGTGAAATCTAAGTGAGATCTGTAATGTTGATAGTTGTATCATACTATGATCAATTTCTTGGTTTTGATAATGTACTTTATGAGGATGTCACTGTTGGCAGAGGCTTGGTGATGGATGAAAAGGACTTTTTGTACTATTTTTTGCAACTCATTAGTCGATAATTCAGAAAAGTGAAAAAACTGAAAGGTTAGTTTGTTGGATTAACTCCCTAGGTGGATACTGAAGACACGGTGAGGACAGGGTTACGCTCCTGAGAAGTCTGTAAGCCAAGTGTACAGCTAGAAGATAATGTAATAAGCATTCACATAATTCACTGTTAAAATTAAGCATATATTTAAAATTTTGTCATGTTTTTCCAATCTCTCCTTAAAAATGAACAAAATGTTACAGATACAACTAGAGGTTAAATCTGTTTCTCTTCTTTCATTGATTTCTTCAGAACTTCCACAGATGACATACGTTATTCTTTCATATGTGTAACAGGATATCAAAACAGAAGTTTTGCTCTAAATATCAAGATGCTATGTTGTTCAGTCACCCAGTCATGTCCGACTCTGCGACCCCATGGACTGTAGCACACCAGGCCTCCCTGTTCCTCACCATCTCCTGGAGTTTGCCCAAGTTCATGTCCATTGCATTGGTGATGCCATCCAGTCATCTCATCCTCTGATGCCCTCTTCTCCCTCTGCCCTCAATCTTTTCTGGCATCAGGGTCTTTTCCAATGAATTGGCTGTTCACATCAGGTGGCCAAAATACTGAAGCTTCAGATTCAGCATCAGTCTTTCTGATGAGTATTCAGGGTTGATTTCCCGTAAGATTGACTGGTTTGATCTCCTTGCAATCCAAGGGACTCTCAGGAATCTTCTCCAACACCACGGTTCAAAGGAATCAATTCTTTGATGCTCTGCCTTCTTTACAGTCCAGCTCTCACAACCATACATGACCACTGGGAAGACCCTAGTGTTGACTATACAGACCTTTGTTGACAGAGTAATGCCTCTGCTTTTCAACACACTGTCTATGTTTGTCATAGCTTTCCTGCTAGAAAGCAATCATCTTCTGATTTCATAGTTGCAGTCACCATCCACAGTGATTTTAGAGCCCGAGGAGAGGAAGTCCCTTCACAGATCACTGCCTTGTTGTGGCAAAGGGGCTGGGTAACTCAATGAGGCTGTGAGCCATGCTATGTAGGGCCACCCAAGACAAGTCATAGTGGAGAATTCTGGCAAAACATGATCCAATGGAGGAGGGAATGGCAAGCCACCCCAGTATACTGCTGTGAGAACCTCATGAACTGTAAAAAAGACAAGATACTATAGATGCTACATTTTAAAAAATGGGGCTTCCCTGTGGTTCAGATGATAAAGCATCTGCCTGCAATGAGGGAGACCCGGGTTCGATCCCTGGGTCAGGAAGATCCCCTGGAGAAGGAAGTGGCAAACCACTCCAGTATTCTTGCCTGGAAAATTCCATGGATGGAGTAGCCTGGTATGTTACAGTCCATGGGGTTGCAAAGAGTCAGACATAACTAAGCAACTTCACTTGCTTGCACAGGACGATATGCAGAATTTATGTAGAAAATTTCTAATTGCTTACTGAGTCTTACATCATCATCCATGTCAAAGTTGTTAAAATTTTCAGAGTTGAATTTTTGCATGAAGAATAAAACATCAAACTCAATTTAAAGATGAACCATCTCCCCTGCTCCCAGTTCGACTCTTGCAGGTGAGAAGACTGCAGTAGGGAAACGGGTGCTCTGTTGCTTCTCTCTTTCCCTCCCCAGCTTTCTCCTTGTTCTGCCTTCCTACTGTTTCTAGTTGTGATTTCTGACCCTGGAGAGTTGGACATATTCCAGGGAGGGAGATTGGGAGAGGAGGACTTGCTTTTTATAGTCTATCCTGTTGGGATAACTTTGTTGGCGCTCTCTGGACTTAACAATATTGTAGAGTTGACTCCAACTGATTGTGAAAAACTTATTCCAACCTTTATCCCTTCAGGATCATGAGAAGCATTGCTCATTGCTCGTGGCATTCCTGTCTTAAGAGGGATCTAGCAACCAAGACCAAATACTTGGAGTGTCACAGGGAATAAAGCTTGTTTGAATACTGATCACCATTCTCTAAACCAACCTCTGTGCTTTTATTAACAATGCCACTATGAACTGCTTTTTCTCCCATTTTAATTTGCCCAGATCCTATTGATCTTTCCTTCTCTACCTTAAAAGATTGGTGTGGTTGGCAAAAGTGACACAGGTTACTTGCTTGGTAAATTGTAGAATCATCAACTGTAACTCCAAGTATTTTAGGAAGCCTCCCCTGATCCGCTCACCACCATGTACATCCTTATAATATCCCTCTCTGTGTTCGTATCCTGGAAGAATTCAGAGCCAGTCATAACAGTATGTTAAGTGTGTATAAGAGCCCTTCTTCCACACTCTATTATAAGCTCCTGGAGAACAAGAATCAAATCTCATCTATTTGTATAGCTAGCATTGGTAAATATTGACAATATTGGTGTCTAATACATACCCTACCATCATACAGAAAGAGCATCAAGCAACCTTCCTGAATTCCAAAAGGTGAAATGCTCAGTCATGTCCAACTCTGTGACCCCCATGGGCTGTAGCCTACCAGGCTCCTCTGTCCATGGGATTTTCCAGGCAAGAGTACTGGAGTGGGTTGCATTTCCTTCTCCAGGCGATCTTTTCAACCCAGGGATCAAACCCAGGTCTCCCTTGTTGCAGGCAGGCAGACGCTTTACTGTCTGGGCCACCAGGGAAGCCCACCAGGTAGTTGCCAAATACAGCTTCAGATGAGAATGTATGTGGTCATGATTATAGTCAAAGTACAGAGACGTGAAGTTCTGAGGCTGCCTGACTTGTAACTGAAGTTACCTTCCTCCTACTGCCTTATTCTGAAGACAGGTGCCCAACAACAAATGGCATAAAACTCAGACTGGTGCAATCCTGTTGCCTCACTATCTGCTTGAGTTGCGTTGTGACCCAAGTTGCTCATGAGAATCTGGATTCCCTGACTCCAGGTCCAGTGCTCTTCCCAGCCTAGCACTTGCAGGTTCTATAGTCCTGCATTTTCTTTGTTGTTTAGTTGCTAAGTCATGTCTGACTCTTTTGCAATCCCATGGACTGCAGTCTGCCAGGCTTCTCTGTCCATAGATTTCCCAGGCAAGAGTACTGGAGTGGATTGTCATTTCCTTCTCCAGGGAGTCTTCCTGACCCGGGGATGGAATCCCTTGGCAGGAGGATTCTTTACCACTGAAGCCCATATTCCTGCATATCCCAGGATATTTGGATGCTGAGGTGGGCTTGGCTGGAGGCAAGGACTTCCTCTGCTGGAGTATAGGGTAATGAGAATTAAGTAGAGGTGCAATGCCTATGCCTTAGCACCTGCAGGGACCCTTCTTAAAAATGCTTTCTTCAATTGTACCTGGATGTGATGTCACAGTGTGGACTAAAGACTGCCAGAAGATTCAGCATAGTGAGTCTAGTGATTTAATCAATTATAGACCTTTTCCTGAAGATGTTGTCAATCATGGGAACCATGGATTCATATTGCCATGCCTTTTCCTGGGTGGTTGGGTATGACATTCTTCTTCAGGATTGAAGCAATTTATACTATTTTGCTATTGTATTTGCATAGTATATTTTGAAGTTAGGAAGTGTGTTGCCTCCAGATTTGTTCTACTTTCTAAATATTGCTTTGATTATTCAGAATCTTTTTGGACCTACACGGATTTAAGAAGATTGTTTTCCTATTTCTGCAAAAAAACGCTATTTGTATTTTGCTGGAGAGTGAATCAAATCTATAGATCTCCTTGAATACCATGGACATTTTAACAATATTAACTTTTCCAATTCCTGAGCAGAAAATGTCTTTTCTTTAATTTGAGTACTTTTAAATTTCTTCATCAATGCTTTGTAGTTTTAAGTGTACACATCTTTTATTGTCTTAAGTTCATTCCTAAGTATTTTATTATTTTTGATAATAAATCGTAAATGAGAAAAAATGGAATTTTTAAATGATCCTTTCTCTGGGGACCCTTGACTCTCAAACAACTCTGTGATCACATGGATCACATTGTGTGGCAGTCTGTCCCACACTAGGCTCCTTCCTTCCACAGACTGTGAGTTCCCTGAAGATGAATATGTTGTCTTTGAACCTCTAGTGCCTGGCACAGGGACTGGAACATTGAAGATGTTCAGTTATTATTTATGGAAAGAACAGAAGAATACTGAGTGACTCTGCTATGAGAAGCCTGTTTAGTGATATCGTTAAGAGTAGTAGAAATAGATAGGTTAATTGCAACAGTCTGTTAAAGGGCAATTATAAAAAAGGATGCATTTATAATAGAAATATTTTATTTTAACCCAGAATTCATTCACCAAAATAAAGGATCAAGAAGGACCTTCCTTTGACTATGGTCATAAAGTGTTGTTCTAGTCTTTTTTGCAGAGAGCACATCCATTCAGCCTTGTCTATGATTTGCCATTGTATTTATTAGAGATCTTAGCATCATGTGTATAGCATTCTGCTTGATGATGTTTTTCAATATTGCTAATTTTTTTTCAGTTTTGTATAGTTGTCAGGCTCATTCCTAATTAAATTACAATAATCTTGAGACTAGCTTTTATTGCCCTTTTAAGCACTCATTAATTTTCATCAAAAATTCTCTTTCTATATTCATATTTCATTGATTTATAATATGTTTTGATAAACTTGATGAATCAGGTGATTACATGAAAAAGTCTAACTGGCATAAGAAAGGTTGGAAATAGGCCCAATTGTTTCCTGCGAACCAGCTAACTCAGGGCTGCAGTGTCCTAGGTACTAGTACCTAGTGTACTAGGTAGTCAATGAATGGTCCTGAGGACTCAGTGTTTACTGGATGTCAATCAATCTCTTTTCTTAGTGGAATGGACAGGCTTGGTTAAACAGATAAGAGTCTGTTAACCAAAGATTTACATAAAAAGTGTTTGCTCCATAAAGAAATAGCATAGTGCTTTATCAAGTAGGTTTAGATAACATTTGTCAAATTCATGCATGAATAAATGGTCGTAGGTGACAGCTCCCAAAAGGTGCCATGAGGGACTTTCATTTCTTTTTTCTCTTCCTGAAGAAAACTCCTGAATATCAAGCCTGATCCACCTAAGGTGAAGCTAGGTGGAAAAACCATTGCTGGTTTTGGAAAGAAGGCAGCTCATGAGCAAAGCCTTTCCTTTTCTTCTATTCTTCTCCCCAGAGGCAGCAAGCACACTTGCAATGAAAGGGAAGCACTTTCTTCAAATTGACCAGCTCCAGGGGACACTCTCTGTCCTCTTGAGTGGGAGGTGCCTGAAGGATATCTGGTGACTGAGCCAGTCTTTTCAAGATGCTAGACAACCATGAGTTTCAGATGTGGAGCTATTAATAACTGAGAATAGTCATTGGTCCAATCCTATACATTATGGATTCAAAGGCATGCTTTTTTTCCTTGAAGACCTCACAGTGTGATGAAGAAGGGACACATGAATCATTACAGTGTAGTATTATAAGTGCTATAATAGAGGAATGTTAGGACTGAGTGAATTCTGTGAGTTCAGAGCTGCGGGGACGAGCTTAAGCATCCATCTCTAAGTTATCTTGCAGCCAACATGAAGAGGAAAGCCAGTGACTTCAAAATAACCAGTTGCCCACATGAAACCCAACAGTCTTTGGTTTAAACACTACATGACATTTCTCTACAGGATTCCTCATAATGGATATTTTTAGCCAAAACTGTACATTTGATGAAATCACAGCTCACAGAGTTAGGAAATCTAGCTCTCCTAAGAACCCTCTGTCTAAATTTGTCTCATCACATCAAAGCATCCTGCTTGGTGCTTAGGCTACAAGCGCTGTCTTTCTGCTGCCTCCATCACCCTGCATCCTAGCTTGATTAAGACCTCGCATACAACCTAACCCGACTACAGCACTTGGAAACCAAAGGGCAGGCACATCTAGGATATAGAATCAGCAGAGTGCTAGACGACTAGGTCTGTAGTTAGGGTACCTGAGTTCTGAGTACTGAACTGTGAAAAATGAATCTAGAAGTAAACTTGGGGGAGAACTGACATCTTAATATAAGTCATGAACAGGGACTATCTCTCCATTTATTTAGTTCTTTGATTTCTTTCATTAGAGCTTTGTAGTGTTATATAGATCTTGTATAGATTTTATAGGTAAAATAATAAAGCATATTTTATTAGATTTATACTTAGATATTTCATTTTAAGGGATGCTAAAACAAATGTGTGTGTCACTCAGTCATGTCCAACTCTTTGTAACCCTATGGACTGTAGCCCACCAGGATCCTCTTTCCACAGGGATTCTCCAGGCAAGAATACTGAAGTGGATCCCTCCAGGGGATCTTCCCAACCCAGGGATCAAACCCAGGTCTCCAGCATTGCAGGCAGATTCTTTACCATCTGAGCCACCAGGGAATGTAAATAAATACTGTGTTTTTAATTTCAAGTTCCACTTGTTCATTGTTGGTAAATAGGAAAACAATTGATATTTGTATATTAACTTTGTATCCTGTAACCTTGCTATAATTTCTTCTAGGTTCCAGAGGATTTTTTTAAAAAATTCTTTTAGATTTTCTGTGTAGACATGTCTATCTGCAAACAAAGACAGTTTTATATCTTCCTTCCTGATCTATATACATTTTACTTAATTTTCTTACTGGATTAGCAAGAACTTCAAGTGTAATGTTAAAAAGAAATGGTAAGAGGGGACATTCTTGCCTCATACCTGATTTTAGTGGGACAGCTTCAAGTATCTTTGTGGGAAAGTTTCAAGTATGCTGTTAGTTGTAGAATTATTGTACATCTTAACAAGTTGAGAAAGTTCTCTGTTTTTAGTTAACTGAATTTTTATCATGAATGGCTGTTGTTTCATCAAATGCTCTTTCTGCATCTACAGAAATGATCGTGATTTTTCTTTTTTTACTCTGTTCATGTTATGAATTACATTAACTGATTTTTAAATGCTGAACCAGTCTCGCATATCTGGAATAAATTCCACATGGACATGGTATATAACTTTTAATGCCTTCTGAAGATTCTATTTGCTAACATTTTGTTGAGGGTTTTTCAGCTATGTTCACAAGAGATACTGGTCTGTAGTTTCCTTTTCTTATAACATCTTTGTCTGGTTTTGGTATTAGAGCAATGCTGACATCATAGAATGAGTTAGGAAGTCGTCCCTCTTCTATCCTCTGAATAAGATTGTAGAGAATTGGTATAATTTCTTCCTTAAATGTTGGGTAGAACTCACCAGTTAACTCATTGGAGCCTGGTGCTTTCTGTTTTGAAAGGTTATTATTACTGATATAATTTTGTTAAAAATGCATATTCAGTATATATATTCATATTGTGTCTTTCTTCTGTGAGTTTTGATAGATTGTGTTTTTCTTTTTTTTTATTTTTTATTTTACTTTACAATACTGTATTGGTTTTGCCATACATCAACATGAATCTGCCATGGGTGTACATGTGTTCCCAATCCTGAACCCCAGGAATCCACCCATTTTAGGTAGGCTATCAAATTTGTAGGCATAGGGTTGTATAGTATTCCTTTATTGTCCTATTAATGTCCATGGAGTCTGTAGTGATGTCCCTTGCTTTATTTTTGAAATTAGTAATTTATGTCCTTCTTTTGTTTCTAGTTAGCTTGACTGGAGACTTATTGATTTTATGAATCTTTTCAAAAAATCATCTTTTTAAAGATTATTTTATTCAAGTATAGTTGATTTACAATGTTGTTATTTTCTGCTGTACAGCAAAGTGATCTAGCTATACATATATATATATTTATTTATTTCATATTCTTTTCCATTTTGGTTTATCACAGGGTATTGAACATAGTTCCCTGTGCTTCACAGTAGGACCTTGTTGTTTATCCATTCTCTATGTGAGAGTTTGCATCTGCTAATCCCTTGCTCCTTGTCCATCTCTCCCCCATCCCCCCTAAACCTGTCAACCGTAAGTTTGTTCTCTATGTCTGTGAGTCTGAGAATCAGCTTTTGGCTTCATTGATTTTCTCTGTTGATTCCCTATTTTCAATTTCATTGATATATACTTTAATTTTTATTACTCCTTTTCTTCTGCTTACTTTATTTTGCTTTTTTCCCCCTTTTCTAATATATGCATTCAGCATTTTAAGTTTCCCTTTAAGTACTGCTCTTACTGAATCCTGAAAATTTTGATAAATTGTATTTTAATTTTAATTGAAAATATTTCAGACTTTATCCTGAGTTCTCTTCTTTGACCCATGTGTTATTTAGAAGTGTATTATTTAATCTCTATGTATTTTGGAATTTTCCAGTTATCTTTCTGTTAATTGATTTCTAGCTATTGATATATACTTTAATTTTTATTACTCCTTTTCTTCTGCTTACTTTATTTTGCTTTTTTCCCCCTTTTCTAATATATGCATTCAGCATTTTAAGTTTCCCTTTAAGTACTGCTCTTACTGAATCCTGAAAATTTTGATAAATTGTATTTTAATTTTAATTGAAAATATTTCAGACTTTATCCTGAGTTCTCTTCTTTGACCCATGTGTTATTTAGAAGTGTATTATTTAATCTCTATGTATTTTGGAATTTTCCAGTTATCTTTCTGTTAATTGATTTCTAGCCAAATTCCACTGTGGTCTGAGAACAGACACTGAAAGATTTCTCTTATTTTACACTTGTTAAGGTGTGTTTCATGGTGCAGTATATGACCTGTCTTGATGAATGTTCCATGTGAGCATGAAAAGAAGGTGTATTCTGTTATTGTTGGATGAAGTAGTCTATAGATGTCCATGATAACAAGTTGATTTATGATCTTGTTGAGTTCAGCTATGTCTTTACTGATTTTCTGCCCACTGAATCTTTCCATTTCTGATAGAGGGGTG
>SJYC01003782.1:0-43061 GCA_006408675.1 Madoqua kirkii | reverse complement strand
TTTGTTTCTATGCATATTTTGATTTCTTTTTTGATTTCTTCTGTGATTTGTTGGTTATTCAGAAGTGTGTTGTTCAGCCTCAGTATGACGGAATTTTAAATAGTGTTTTCTCCTGTAATTGAGATCTAATCTTACTTCATTATGGTCAGAAAAGATGCTTGGAATGATTTCCTTTTTTTTGAACTGATCAATGTTAGATTTATGGCCCAGGATGTTATCTATCCTTGAGAAGTTTCCATGAGCACTTGAGAAAAAGGAGAAATTTATTCTTTTGGGGTGAAATGTCCTATAGATATCAATTAGGTCTAACTGGTCTATAGTATTATTTAAAGTTTGTATTTTCTTTGTTAATTTTCTGTTTAGTTGATCTGTCCATAGGTGTGAGTGGGGTATTAAAGTCTCCCACTATTACTGTGTTTTTGTTAATTTCCCCTTTCATGCTTGTTAGCATTTGTCTTACATACTGGGTGCTCCTATGTTGGGTATATATATATTTATAATTATTATATGTTCTTATGGGATTGATTCTTTGATCATTATGTAGTGTCCTTCTTTGTCTCTTTTTACAACCTTAGTTTTAATATCTATTTTATTGGATATGAGTATTGTTACTCCTGCTTTCTTTTGGTACTATTTGTGCAGAATATCTTTTTCTAGTCCTTCACTTTCAGTCTGTATGTGTCCCTTGTTTTGAGGTGGGTCTCCTGTAGGCAGCATATATAGGGGTCTTGTTTTTGTATCTATTCAGTCAGTCTTTGTCTTTTGGTTGATCTTATGGGATTGATTCTTTGATCATTATGTAGTGTCCTTCTTTGTCTCTTTTTACAACCTTAGTTTTAATATCTATTTTATTGGATATGAGTATTGTTACTCCTGCTTTCTTTTGGTATCTATTTGCGTGGAATATCTTTTTCCAGCCCTTCACTTTCAGTTTGTATGTGTCCCTTGTTTTGAGGTGGGTCTCTTGTAGGCAGCATATATAGAAATCTTGTTTTTGTATCCATTCAGCCAATCTTTGCCTTTTGGTTGGGGCATTCAACCCATTTACATTTAAGGTAATTATTGATAAGTATGATCCTGTTTCAATTTAATTTATTGTTTTGGGTTTGGGTTTATATGATCTTTTTGTGTTTCCTATCTAGAGAATATCTTTTAGCATTTATTGGAGAGCTGGTTTGGTGGTGCTGAATTCTCTCAGCTTTTGCTTGTCTGTAAAGCTTTTGATTTCTCCTTCATATTTGAATGATATTCTTGCTGGGTACAGTAATCTGGGCTGTAGGTTATTCTCTTTCATCACTTTAAGTATGTCTTGCCATTCCCTCCTGGCCTGAAGAGTTTCTATTGAAAGATCTGCAGTTATCCTTATGAGGATCCCCTTGTGTGTTATTTGTTTTTCCCTTGCTGCTTTTAATATTTGTTCTTTGTGTTTGATCTTTGTTAATTTGATTAATTTGTGTTTTGGGCTGTTTTGCCTTGGGTTTATCCTGTTTGGAACTCTCCGGGTTTCTTGGACTTGAGTGATTATTTCCTTCCCCATTTTAGGGATGTTTTCAACTCTTATCTCCTTAAGTATTTTCTCATGGTCTTTCTTTTTGTCTTCTTCTTCTGGGACTCCTATAATTCGAATGTTGGAGCATTTCATATTGTCCTGAAGGTCTCTGAGACTGTCCTCATTTCTTTTCATTTGTTTTCCCTCTCTGATTCATTTATTTTTACCATTCTATCTCTATTTCACTAATCCTATCTTCTGCCTCCAATATTCTACTATTTGTTGCCTCCAGAATGTTTCTGATCTCATTTATTGCAGTATTCATTATATGTTGACTCTTTTTTATTTCTTCTAGGTCCTTGTTAAACCTTTCTTGCATCTTCTCAATCGTTGTCTCCAGCCTATATATCTGTGAATCCATTTTGACTTCAAGATTTTGGATCATTTTCACTATCAATATTTGGAATTCTTTCTCAGGTAGATTCCCTATCTCTTCCTCTTTTGTTTGGTTTGGTGGGCATTTTTCCTGTTCCTTTACCTGCTGGGTATTCCTCTGTCTTCATCTTGGTTATATTGCTTCATTTCGGCTGGCTTTTCTATATTCTGGGAATTTGTTGAGTTCACTTATTATGGAGTTTCCTCACTGTGTATCTGATGTTCTCAGGATTTGGACTTAAGCCTCCAGCTTCTGGTTTTCAGTTTTATTTTTACAGTAGTCTCAAGACTTCTCCATCTATACAGCACCCATGATAAAACATCTAGGTTAAAGTCGAAAAGTTTCTCCACATTGAGGGACACTCAGAGAGGTTCACTTTGTAGATCAGTCGAGTCAGAAATCCTGGTGGGCTCAGCTGCTCTTCCGCTTAGGCTTTCAGATGGCCAGAATTGGTGGCACTCTAGTTCTGTCCCTTTCAGGAGGCTCTGGGAAGGAATGAATGTGTTTCCAAAACTCCTGCTTGGGAAGATGTTCAGTTCCTGAGACTGAATTCCTTGCTGGTTTTCAGTTTTGAGCAGTCTTTAGTACTGAGAACTTGCCCGCATTTATTCTCATAATCTCCAGGCTCCTCCAGTTCCTTTTGTACCACTGTTCCTTCCACAAAATGATAGCTAGACTTCTTCTTGGACTCTCAGACTCTCATTTTTGCTTCTGCTGTTTCTCACTACCATCCTCCTCTTCTCCCTGTATGCTATTTTTAATCTATACAAACACAAATATAGTTCATATTCTCTTGAACAATTATTTATAGAGTAATGTGTTTTAGTCTCTTAGTCATGTCCAACTCTTTATGACCCCATGGACTCACTGTAGCCTGCCAGGCTCCTCTGTCCATGGGATTCTCCAGGCAAGAAACTGGGGTGGCCAGCTATTCCCTTCTCTAGGGGATCTTCCTGACCCAGGGATTGAACCCATGTCTCCTGCAGATTCTTAAATTAGTTCACAAAACTTATGCCAGTCCTTTCTTCTGTAAGTTGTATGTTTACTTCTAGTTCCTTTACTATTAATAGAGGAAATAAAACAATATAATTGCTTTAGTTTGCTTTACATATTAGAACCCATGGGGCCTGCTTCTTTGTCTTTTTAACTGTGGCATAATAACTCACAGTAAATGTGTACTATAGTTTATGTAGGCATTCCTTTATTGGCTATTAATTTTTTTAACTGTTCCATAACACAATGAGACAATTATCATCTTTGTACATGCTTTCTTGTGTATATTATCACATTTCCCTAGGGTAAGTATCAAGTTTATTTTCTTGGGCTCCAAAATCACTGTGGACTGTGACTACAGTCATAAAATTGAAAGACAGCTGTTCCTTAGAAGAAAAGCTATCACAATCTTAGTGGATTAAAAAAATAGAAGCATAACTTTGCTGACAAAAGTCCATACATTCAAAGCTATAGTTTTCCAGTAGTCATGTGAGAGTTGGACCATAAAGAAGGCTGAGCACCGAAGAATTGATCCTTTCAAACTATGGTGCTGGAGAAGACTCTCAAAAGTACCCTGGACAGCAACATCAAACCAGTTAATCCTAATGAATATTCATTGGAAGGACTGATGCTGAACCTCCAATACTTTGGCTACCTGATGCAAAGAGCTGACACTTTGGAAAAGACCTTGATGCTGGGAAAGACTGAAGGCAAGAGAATAAGGGGGCAGAAAAGGACTGACGGTTGGATGGCATCACTGACTCAATGAACGTGAGTTTTAGCAAACTCCAAGAGATGGTAAAGGACAACCTGGGGCGCTGCAGTCCATGGGGTCACAAAGAGTCAGACATGACTTAGAAACTGAACAACAACAACAAAGTACTGAGGCTTGGCTTTGCTTTTTAAAAACATTAGTAGGTAGTGTGAAGCTGCTCTTCAGATGACAATTACAGTTTTAAAAATCTTAGACAATCCCTAATACATCCAATGCATAAAAATTAGTCCCAGTTAGAATAAAAACAACATGTATCATCCAACTAGGAATCTTTAAAAGGAGAAAGAAGGTGCTATTAACAATTTTCTTGGGGTAATAAGTGTAAACAGGGTGATTAGGACCAAACTAGTACATACTGTTACCACAGTGAGAACTAAATTTCCAAAATCCAAATCTTATGATTTCAATAACTGTTTTATTCTTTTTCTTTATAAACAGTATGTATAAATTCCAGATGTTTCATCTAGAATATATAACTTTTCATGACGTGAGTTTACCACCTTTGACTTCTAATCGCTTGGTTCATTGTGCTGTTTAATATGAATGACCTGGTCACTGTTATCTCCAGGTTCTTCTGGCTTGGTGGGGTTCCTGCCGCATGTCTTCTCTGTCTGCTTTTCTGTCATGTACAGTGTCAGTGCCCCACATTTCCTTAAAGGTCCAGCTCAATTCTATTTCCTTTAAGGAGCTTTTGAAGACTTTTCTATTCAGAATTACTTGCTTATTCTATTGTGCTCTACTGCTACTACTCTTGCATTTTTATGTCTTCGTCTTCTGCTCTGGGGACAATATTCATAGTGATTAAGATAATAGATGCTGGATTGGAATCCTAGGTCTGTAATTTGCATGTTGGGCAGTTACTTAATGATGCTGTCAGATTCCTCATGGTAAAATAGGGATAATACTTCCTAACACCTAAGACTTTCATAGGGGTTAAATAAGTAATACATGTAAAGTACTTAGAAATAAGTACCTTACTATACACTTGTAAATAACAAGGTTTCTCTTAACTATTATTTCTCCCTGGAAGTAGGCTATAGCTTTTCTAAAATTCTCTCTAGCTTAGACAAACGAAGGTGAATCTATACCTACTATATCTGAATTATCTCACGGGGCCCAGAATATGGAGTTGAAAGTTTAATTGGGGAGTAGGCTTGGCTGAAGCTGATATTCTGCTAGCAAATACTGTGCCCTTAATCTTTTTGTTTCTTTCCCTCCTCTCTAAAGTGAAAATAATAAAAACACATACCTTGTAAGTTTGCAGTGATAATTAAAATAAGTCGCTAGCATTGTACATGGCAGTGCTGGTTAAATAAATAATAACTATAGACAATGTACTTTGAACACAGTGACTCTAGGCCCCGAGGTGAAAGATCTCTTTGTTTACTATCATCAACCAACCAACAAATAGATAACATGTTATAATTATCTACATTAACTAGAATGTAAATTCATCTAAAGGATTCACTGAAATCATTTGTAATGTTATGAAGCAAAATGTACTGAGTTAATAGAAGTTCTTTACATGTTTTCTCCAAATTCACTATAATGAAGAAGTAGTTTCCCTCTCAGTTATAAGAATATTACCAAATATTAACATTCAAAAGAAAACCTAAATCTGAGTGGCACCCCAGAAGGCTTCTTGAAGTAATTTAAGATTCCCACAATATTACAAGAGATTTAAGTAAATTGTGCCCTCATTTACTTTTCTGATGTCATATATTTGTGGTATGTGTATCATTTCTTCAACTCTATGTACATAAAAAAGAATGGAATTATGTTTTTGACCTCAAACAGCCTTCCATCATAATGAGAAACAAGTTACATAACACACTGTCATTAAGTGACAACACTGTTTCTTCATCAGTTCAATTCAGTCACTCAGTCGTGTCCGACTCTTTGTGACTCCATGAATTGCAGCACGCCAGGCCTCCCTGTCCATCACCAACTCCTGGAGATCAATCAGACTCACATCCATCGAGTTGGTGATGCCATCCAGCCATCTCATCCTCTGTCGTCCCCTTCTCCTCCTGCTGCCAATACCTCCCAGTATCAGAGTGTTTTCCAATGAGTCAACTCTTTGCATGAGGTGGCCTAAGTACTGGAGTTTCAGCTTTAGCATTGTTCCTTCCAAAGAACACCCAGGGCTGATCTCCTTTAGGATGGACGGGTTGGATCTCCTTGCAGTCCAAGGGACTCTCAAGCATTTTTTCCAACACCACAGTTCAAAAGCATCAATTCTTCAGCACTCAGCTTTCTTCACAGTCCAACTCTCACATCCATACATGACCATAGGAAAAGCCATATCCTTGACTAGATGGACCTTTGTTGGCAAAGTAATGTCTCTGCTTTTGAATATGCTATCTAGGATGGTAATAACTTTATCTTTATGTGTGTGTGCGTTTTCCTTTTAGTATGCATTATAACTCTTTTACTCTTTTGGTTGCCAGACATGTGTTGTAGTTCAGGTTTTTCTATCTTGGCACTGGATCTTGTGGTGTTTTTTACCCATTGTTCTCTGCTCCAGTAATTCATGACTTCCTGTATTTGCCTATCTGTCTCTTTAATCTCGGGGGTGACTCTTTGCCCTGTGTCTTCCTCCATCTTACTGATCAAAATGGTTGTTGATTTTTCCAATTTGTTCAATGTTTACTTGTTTTTAGGATGGAGTGGTGACTTCCAAGCTCCTTATAGCCAAAACTGGAAAGTGTATCTTTCTTCATCCTTTTACTTTCAACCTATTTGTGTCTTTTGATCTAAAATGAGTTTCTTATAGAAAGTGTAAAGTTGGATAATAGCTTTTAAAAAATCCACTCTGCCGATCTCTGTCTTTTGGTTGGACAGTTTAATTCATTTAAATTTAATATAGTTACTGATAAGGAAGGGCTTATTTCTGTCAGTTTGCATATCTTGCCAGCTGGAATGCAGATGTGGCGATAAAGATTGAGGCCATTAAGGACTATTACGATGAGAGAACCTCGTGAGGGATGGAGGAGCAACAAATTGGAAGGGGCCCTCATGTCTAAAACTGCCAAACCACCATTTATAAACTATTTCAGGACAAATAAACTTTTCTCTTTTCACTGTTTTAATGAGTTTCTGTTAGAGCAGCCAAAATAAAAAATTAGCTCATAAACAAAAAAAAAATACCTAGAAGAACATATTTCTCTTTTCTTAATGTTTCATTTTTAAAGGTATGTATCTTGATAGTGTGATCATTCCAATAAAATTACACTAAAGACAGAAGGTACAAAGAGATATAAATAAGACACTGAAGAGATAAAATTAGAGACTGAACATTGAGATAGAGAAAGTCCCAGGAAATAGACTGTGTGGTGGGTGTAAGAAGGTGAGGGATGTTCTCCACTTGCCACCAGGGTCTACTTTCTGTCCTTCTCTCCCCTAGCTTGCATCCAGTAGGATACATCTCTGCTCCTTAACAATGAGTGCCTTTTCCTGTGACTCCTTGTAGAAATCAGTCAAAGGAGTGGTGGGTGTAAGAAGGTGAGGGATGTTCTCCACTTGCCACCAGGGTCTACTTTCTGTCCTTCTCTCCCCTAGCTTGCACTCCAGTAGGATACATCTCTGCTCCTTAACAATGAGTGCCTTTTCCTGTGACTCCTTGTAGAAATCAGTCAAAGGTCAACACTGACAAGAAACTGGAGAAAAGCCTTTGAGGGACTGTGGTCGCCCGCCTCGCCGATAAGCAGAACGCCACAGACAGGATTCTTCTGACACGCAGGTTTATTGTTACAGCTCTTTAAGGAAGTGGCGAGAGGGCCCCGATGCAGCGAAAGCAGTTGCTTATATAGCCCAGAGGGGAGGCGTGTCAACTTCTGATTGGCTCATAACAGAACACTGCCATTGGCTCATAACGGAACACTGCCATTGGCTCATAACGGAACACTGCCATAATCCCTGATTAGCATATCCGTGACTTTAAGAGACACATCTTGCGCATGCGTCTTTTTAGTCTACGTTTGCGAAGAACCAGGAAGCAGGAAACCGGCGCCATCCCGCAATGGCGGCTGCGGCTCCCGACAAGGGATAAGGGGCTTTTTAATGTACCCCAGCTCTCTGCCTGCTAGGCTGTGAGTTGGCAATAGCAGTGTATTCTACTTAAGGACATAGTCTGTTTGGAGGCCCATTCCTAAGTCACAGCTACAGCTAGTTATTAATATAATTTCAGCCCTCTCTGAGTTATGGTAACTCATCCTTCCCCTTGTCCTTTCAGCCTAGGGTTAGTAAAAGCTCCTTTTAGTTGATCACTTTTGGAGGTCTCATCATTCCCTTTAAACTTGCCCATCCTCATAAACAGTTCTTTAATTAAGCTCTCCTCATTTCTTCCATCTAGTGGGGCCATTTATTTTCTGCGAGGACACTGCCAAATATACAAAGGGGCAAACTTTGAAAAGCAAAGAAATGAGTGAAATCTGGATTGTTAACAGCACTTTAGCAATGAGATGCATAAGCATTCCCTGTCTTGCTCCTTAACGTAAGGAGAACAGGAGATTCCTCACTATGATAGCAAATGTGAATGGTTGGGATGGAGAGGACAACAGGGGGAGGACCCAGGAAGGGGGAACAGCGTTATTTTCCTAATTCAGATCTTTCCCAGTGGAGGCTGCCAGGACTCAAGATTGCCAGGAGGGATCTTATGTCTCTTTTCCCTGTTTCTTCTTGCTGGAGCCCTTATGGTTCCCTGAATACCCCACCACTAGGTGGAGTTGCATGAATGGATACAAAGAGGAAAACTCAACAGTGGCTTTGGAAATAAATACTTGATAAATGTACGTTTCCTCCATTCTTCTTGCTGGAATTGACAAACTGATCTGTGATGAAGGGAAGAGCTTCCTGGGATTGATGGTCACTAGAGGGCACTTCCCTGTACCAGTAGGAGGAGGGGTGAAGCCCAGTGCCCAAGCAAGTCTTATCTAGATGCTGCCCAGGCCCAGTGATTTCTTGTACAGCGACCTGTTAACAAACGAGTGTGTGGAGTTCTCTGAGGCATGACCCCTCCTGAGATGTTCCTCAGTGTTTGATCCAGCTCTTCTCCTGTGTCTCAGCCTCTGTCTATCCCCACTCCATTCAGTGCCGGTCCCTGCAAAGGATTGTTCTTGTGGAGCCTTATGCTACCTGCCTGAGCAGCAAAGCCAAGCAAAATAAGCCTGCACTGGAAGGCTTTATAACTAAGAATAAAGCACATCCTCCTTACTTATCATTCAAGGCCCTCCATGGCCTGTCCTCCCGTTTTTCTTTATCATAGATGTAATGCTTGCACATTTACAATTTCTTTCCAAATGGCACAGAAGTATATCAAATAAAAAATGAAAGTCTTTCTGCATCCAGTTCTCCAAAAACAGTACTTTGTCAGAGCTTTTGTGCTTTAGTCTTTCTTTAGTTAGGATGATAGCTTTGAATGATAAACTTTGGTTTCTATTTTTTAAATTGATCTGTGCTCAGTCAGTTCAGTTCAGTCACTCAGTCGTGTCCAGCTGTTTGCAACCCCATGAACTGCAGAATGCCAGGCTTTCCTGTCTATCACCAGCTCCTAGAGCTTGCTCAAACTCATGTCCATTGAGTCAGTGATACCAGAAAATAAGCAGGGTGACAATATATAGCCTTGACTTACTACTTTCCCAATTTGGAACCAGTACATTGTTCCATGTATGGTTCTAAGTGTTGCTTCTTGACCTACATACAGATTTCTCAGGAGGCAGGTCAGGTGGTCTGCTAGTCCCATCTCTTTAAGAATAATCCAGGTTGTTGTGATCCACATAATTAAAGGCGTTGGTGTAGTCAATAAAGCAGAAGTAGATTTTTTTTGGAACTTTCTTGCTTTTTCAATGATCCAACAGATGTTGGCAATTTGCTCTTTGGTTCCTCTGCCTTTTCTAAATCCAGCTTAAACATATGGAAGTTCTTGGTTCACGTACTGTTGAAGCTTGGCTTGAAGAATTTTGAGCTTTACTTTGCTAGTATGTGAGATGGGTGCAATTGTGCAGTAGTTTGAACATTCTTTGGCATTGTTTCTCTTTGAGATTGATTTGTGCTAAGTTGGATAAATTTAATTCCCTTTCAAATGTAAAAAAGTTAGCACATATACCAGCCATACTTAGATCTCTAGGAGAAGATCTCTGTGGAGTGAGCGAGAGATGGATTTAACCAGAATCGAGTTTTGTCTGACAAGTGTGGCCGAGGGAAGAGTGGCAAGGACCAGCAGGGTGTGTGCAAAGTAGTGATTACAGCAACAGGTCATGGAATCTAAACATGGCAAGAATGGAAGTGAGGGCATGAGGAAACTGTGGGCAATGATATGTGTTGAGTCAACCGATGGCAGGTCAGGGTAGTATTTGCCAGTCATTGGGTTTGGGGTATTAGGGAAAATATAGAGTGCAGATCAAAAGTGAGGGGTAAGTGGTGCAAAATTGAGACGTATTTTGCAGGTGATGCTATTGTGGGTGATGGAAAGATCCAGGACTGGATGATTAAAAAGCATGGGAGACAAGGTTAAATGAAGGATGTGTTTAGAAAACTGAGAGGTTATAACGTTGGATTGACCATATTCAAGTCTCCAGGAGTGAGGATGAAGTGGTACTGGAGATGACTATAAACCAGCACTTAACCCAGAAAATAATAAACATTCATATACCCGCCTGAACAATCAAGCATTTATTGAAATTTTATTATATTTGCCAAACTCTTTAAAAATGAATAAATAAAACTAAAGATACAACTATGGCCCAACCCTGCAGCTCACTTTAATCTGTCACTCTTCAGTTCTTCTGAAATTGATGTGTATTATTCTCTCATATACATAATAGGATGTCAACACTGAAGGCTATGTCTAAATATTCAGATACTGCACAAAATACATTTTAAAAGGGATGCAGCATGATTTATAGAATTTGAAAGTAACCACTTTCAAATTCCATAAATTTGATAGAATTTATCAAATTGTCAGCTCTTAAGCTGTCATCCATGTCAAGATATATAAAAATGTTTAATACTGATATTTTATGTAAGGCTTAAAATGTGGAATTCAGAGGTGAGCCATCTTTCCCTCTCCCATCTTTGGCTCTCTCCACAGGGCTCTTCATGATGTGTGGAATCCTTAGCCAAGGCTGTACAGTTGATAAAGTCTCAGGACTCACAGAGCTGACTCTCATAACAGCCCCGGTCTAAGCTGCTGATGCGGCATCAAGGCACCCTGCCTGGTGCGTAGGCTGCCAGTGTGGTCTCCCCATCTCTTCCCACCACCCTGTGCCCCAGCCCAGGAAGCCCTCACCTACAGCCAAACCTTAATACGGCACTTGGAAATCAAGGATTGCATGCAGAATATAGAATCATTTGGATCTGAGTTCCTAGTATTAAACTGTATTCTAGGAATGATCAATATATTTGATTGGAAAAACTGAAAACTATGAATGGCATTATTTTCATAGTTACTTTGTATTGTCTCCTGAGTATCAAGAGTTTGTCAACCCTCCTCTCGGGGTTAAGTCAGTCTGAGGGGAGCCTGTAGTGTCGTCACGCCATCTGTTGGCAGCCCCTTCCTGTCTGTCTGAGTGCTATGGGGAACGAGTAACCACTGACAGAACAGTTGAGAATTCTGTACCGAACCTAAAGTTTTTATCAGTTGATTGACACGAATATAGAAGGCTCAGATGTTTTCAATCCTGCTCCTCCTGGGGACTGACCATGAAACTGACTAAAAGTCACAGCCAGAACAATCGGTACCAAATCTCGAGGCTACAGAGTGTTCCAAAAGCGAATATCTGTAAGCTAACAATAAATGGTTTCCAAGGTACTTTCTATTTTGAAGTCGATTCTGAAGTTGCAGTGACCAAATTGCAACTGGTGGGCATATTTTTTTTGACTCTACCTTGATTGGAACAAAAGTTAAGTAACTACTCATAAGTTCTCAAAAGTGAAGGTCGTGTTTTTCATGCCTAGAAACCATGGCAAACTTGTCACCATGTCAGGGACAAATTCCTCCAGAGGGCTTTTCCTAAACCTGATTTCCTGGATTGTTCTTATACAGACACAGTCTAACTCTAAGGATATTATTTTCCCAAAGACCTAAGAACCCAGGGAGCTCTAGACACTCATTTGTGTTTTAGCCGCTCAGTCATGTCCAACTCTTTGCAACCTCGTGGTCTGTCCATGGAATTCTCTAGGCAAGAATACTGGAGTGGGTAGCCATTCCCTTCTCCAAGGGTCTTCCTGACCCAAGGATCAAACCTGGGTCTCCTGCATTGCAGGCAGATACTTCACCATCTGCATTAAATCATTTCATGTGCAGAAGGCTTCCAAACGCAGGCCTAAACATGAATCTTAGGGGAACAGCGTCTCAGAGAAAAATAAGGATTCTTCTTTTTCTATATCACCAGGTAGAAAATAAGTATGAACAGGGTTTTATGATTTTAGGCAAATATTTTTCCCTATTGAAAAGAAACTCGAAGTACAAAGCGTAGAGAAGATTCAAAGAAGATAACATGAGAAATTTATTTGTAATGTACAGAGAGATACAGATATTCTGCTTTCAGCTGAAAAAACCAGAAAAGCCAGATTAAAAAGACTCTGTTTGAAAACACTGAGGAGTCACTGAGACATTTCAAAGACATGAGGCTCAGAAGGGGTGGGTGGTGGCCAGGTCTGGCAGGGCAGCACCGCTCCTCAGAGTCGCTTCTGACTGACCGGGGAAGAGGTTCTTCCTCACTGCCCCAGTCTGCTTCCAGACCTCTCCAGGGTTTCCCGGGGAAAGCTTCCTCCGTGTTCATCCATCTCAGAAATATCCTGGAGAGCCCTTGGTAGAACCAACTTGAGGGCTTCCCATTCCACCCAAAGAAGCCAGAGAGGAAGAAGACGACGACACTGGTACAGCCGTTAGCGCAGGGCAGCACGATGCCAGTCTCCATCCCCCACCCAAGGAGTGAGTGGATGCCAGCAAGCAGGCACCAGAAGGTGGCGCCCACTGTGCTCAGGATGGTCGCCTCTGCATCCAGTGGGGGCCGCACAGGAGTATGATTAGCAGGGTCAGGCCGGCCCTGGAGAGAGCCACAGATAAGGACATCAGAGCACTGTCCGCTCCTGTTGGCAGCGGCATGCCTCTGTGTGCCTCTCTCTGTTTTTAAGTCTTTACCATCTTTATGGCTGTTAGGCTACTGCTCACTTTACAGTGCGTGGTGCATCCTATTTACTGGCAGCGTCCTTTCTTTCTTTCCTAAATTTTTAAAAATTTTTATAAAAAATTTAAAGGTTGCTTTGCATTTACAGTTTCTACAAAATGTTTGCTGTAGTCCTCATGTTTACAATTCATCCCTGAGCCTGTCTTAGACCCATTACTTTGTACCTCCCACTTCCCCATGCCTATACTGCTTCTCCCAACCTCTCTGCTGGTAACCACTAGTTGGTTCTGGTTCTTTTATATTTACTAGTTTGTTGTACTTTTTAGATTCCACATCTAAGCGATATCGTGTAATATTTCTCTTTCTCTGTCTGATTTCTTTCTCCTAGCATAATGCTCTCCAAGTCTATCCGTGTTGGTGAAAATGGCAAAATTTTCATTCTTATTATGGGCCGAGCAGTATTCCAATATCCTGACCCAGGGATCGAACCTGGGTCTCCCGCATTCCAGGCAGATGCTTTAACCTCTGAGCCACCAGGGAAGCCCAGTATTCTAACATACATATGCATATACACATACCACATCTTCTTTATCAGTTCACCTGCTGATGGACACATACATTGTTTCCATATCTTGGCAATTATAAAAAACACTATGAATAATGAGTTGCATATATCTTTTTGACTTAGTGCTTTTGGTTTCTTTGTTTTTTCAGATGTATACCCAAAAGTGACATTTTTTGGATGTGGGTCGTATGGTAATTCTAGTTTTATTTTTGAGAAACCTCTATACTGTTTTTCACAGTGGCTGCACCAATTTATATTCCCACCACCAACATTTGAGGGTTTGCTCTTCTCCACATCTTTGCCAACATTTGTTACTTGTAGACTTTTTGATTGACAGTCATTCTGACAGGTGTGAGGTGGTATCTCGTTGTGGTTTTGATTTGCATTGTCCTGATGATTAGTGATATTGGGCACCTTTTCATGTGCCTGTTGGCTGTCTGCATTTTCTCTTAGAAAAATATCTATTCAGTTTTTGTGCCAGTTTTAAAAATCAAGTTGTTTTTTTCATGTTGAATTGTATTAGATGTCTATGTATGTTGGATATTAACCCCTTTTTGGCATATCATTTACAAATATTTCTCCTATTCAACAGGTTGTATTTTTACTTTTTTCCAACATTTTCCTTTGGTGTGCAGAAGCTTTTAAGCTTAATTAGGTCCAATTTGCTTATGTTTGCTTTTATTTCCTTTGCTTTAGGAGGTGGGTCAAAAAATATTACTTTTATATTACGTATTTATGTAAAGAGTGTTCTGCCTGTGTTTTCCTCTAGAAGTTTGATAGTATCCAGTCTTACTTACTTTAGGTCTTAGGTCTATTAAGTATGTTTTGAGTTTATTTTTGTATATGGTATTAGAGAATATACTAATTTTAATTTTTTATCTGTAGCTGTCCAGTTTTGCCAGCACCACTTGTTAAAGAGACAGTTTTTGTGTTGTAGATTAATTGATCATAAATGCATGGGTTTATTTCTGGGCTTTTTGTCCTGTCCCACTGATCTGTGTGTCAGCTTTATGTCATTACCATTCTGTTTTAATGACTGTAGCCTTGTAGTGTAGTCTGAAGTCAGGGAGTGTGATTCCTCTTTCTCTCTTTTTTTTTCAAGATTATTTTGACTATTCAGGGTCTCTTGTATTTCCATACAAATTTAAAACTTTTTGTTCTAGTTTTGTGAAAAATGCCATTGGTATTTTGATAGGAATTGCATTGACTCTATAGACTGCTTGGGTAGTATGGTAATTTTAACAATATTAATTCTTTTAATTCAAGATCTTGATATATCTTTCCATCTGTTTGTGTCATCTTCAATTTCTTTCATCAGTGTTTTTAGAGTACATGTGTTTTGCCTCCTTGGGTAAGTTTATTCCTAGGTATTTTTTTCTTCTTTTTGATATGATGGTAAATGGGATTGCTCCTGAGTTTCTCTTTCTAATGGTTTGTTATTAATGTATATAAATGCAACAGGTTTCTGTATATTAATTTTGTATCATACAGCTTTACCAAATTAATTGACCAACTCTAATAGTTTTCTGATGGAATCTTTAGGATTTTCTATGTAAAGTATCATGTCATTTGCAAACAGTAGCAGTTTTATTTCATTTCCAAACTGGATTTCTTTTATTTTTCTTCTCTGATTGCTGTGGCTAGAGTGGTGAGAGTGGAAATCTCTGTTTTGTTCCTGATCTTAGAGGAAATGCTTTCAGCTTTTCAACAGAGAGTATGATGTTAGCAGTGGATTTATTATATATGGCCTTTATTATTTTGAGGTAGATTCCTTCCATGCCAACTTTCTGGAAAGTTTTTTGTTGTAAATGAATGTTGAACTTTATTAAAAGCTTTTTTCTGTATCTATTGAGATGATCATATGATTTTTATTGTTCAATTTGTATCACTTTTTAGATTCAGTATATAAGTGATATTATATGATATTTGTCTTTCTCTGTCTGACTTACTTCCCTTAGTATGATAATCTCTAAGTCCCTCCCATGTTGCTGTAGATGGCATTATTTCATTCTTTTTAATGGGCAAGTAATATTCTATTGTGTATATATATATATACACTTTATCTTCTTTATCCACTCATTTATCAATGGACATTTAGGTTGCTTCCATGTCGTAACTACTGAAAACAATTGAGCCTGCAATTAAGCCCTGCTGGCCGTCAAAGCCAAAGACTCCAAAGACCTGTCTTCCCAATGCCAGACCCCCAGACTGGGGAGCCTGACATGGACTCAGAACTCTCACCTTGTGCAAGAACTTCTGCAATATAATTATTCTTCAGTTTGTGGGTCAGTCACCACGGGATTAGGTTAGATCCTGAGTCTACCCATCCTACCCATCTCATTGTGGTCGCTTCTTTCTGTCTTTAGCAGTAGAAGATCTTTTCTGGTAGGCTCCAGTCGTTTTCTCTGATGGCTGTTCTGCAGACAGTTGTACCTTTGGTGTACTTGTGAGAGGAAGTGAACTCAAGGTCTTTCTACTTTGCCCTCTTGTCTACTCTTCACCATGTGCTTTTTATTTATGGCACTGAACAGGTAAGTTGCAGTTCTAACTTTTAAGTATATGTCTTTTGGTTTCCTTTGTCCCCCTGTTATCAGAGCTAAATAATGCTTAGATGTGCCTGGGTTTCTTTGGTTGTTACTGTTCACTATTGTATCCCCAGCATGTAGCACATGTCCCTTAGAGGCTACGTATTGTAATGCCCCCATTTAACACAGGACGAAGCCCAGGCTTAAAGAGTCAAAGGGTTTCCCTGAGATGACATCTTGAATAGCAGGCTCAGTACCAGTTCTGGGCTCCTCAAGCCCTGCCTGAGCTTCCCCACTGTTCTCCACCACATCTTTTATTATGGGAAGAGCCCCCAAGAAAAATCTTCATGTGAGCTTGCAATGTGAAAGATTCAGAGGTGCAGAAACTGATAGTTGCTCCAAATATCCATTACTTCTATCACATAATTCTGAGAGTTTTAGGAAAGAAAAAGGATCTTTGTCCCAGCCTCCCTTAATGCTGTATGGCAGGATGTGATTAGACACTGGTCAGTGGGAAGTGAGCAGAAGTGATATAACCAACTCCTGGGTTGTGTATTTCCTCCTCTGCTTCTCTGGATGGTATGCTCTTGTGTCCGGAAGCCATTCAGAACCTCAAGGATGAAGTCATCTCTCTAGGGATGGGGAGCAGCAATTTAAAGGTATCTAATGCCTTGAAGGCATCAGTCTAGTCCTATTAATAGTAACTTCTTTCTTGTTTAAGTCACTTTTATTTTATGTTTTTTTTTTTTTTTTTTTCTGCAATGTGTGGCATGCAGTATCTTAATTCCCAGACCAGGGGTTGAACCCATGTCCCTGAATTGGAAGCTGAATCTTAACCACTGGACCACCAGGGAAGTCCCTGAATCACTTTTATAATGAATTTCTTTCTAGAGAAGCTCAAATAGCAAACTTAAAATACTTTAAAAATCCTTTAAAAAAGTCTGCATTTCCTGCTTAAGGAGTTCATGATAATAGTGAGAGATTAATCTAAAAAAGGAGATCAGCCCTGGGATTTCTTTGGAAGGAATGATGCTAAAGCTGAAACTCCAGTACTCTGGCCACCTCATGCAAAGAGTTGACTCATTGGAAAAGACTCTGATTCTGGGAGGGATTGGGGGCAGGAGGAAAAGGGGACGACAGAGGATGAGATGGCTGGATGGCATCACTGACTCGATGGACGTGAGTCTGAGTGAACTCCAAGAGTTGGTGATGGACAGGGAGGCCTGGCGTGCTGCGAATCATGGGGTTGCAGTCAGACACGACTGAGCGACTGAACTGAGCTGAACTGAATCTAAAGAAGTGATACCAGATAAGGAGGCAAACAGGCAAGTAGTCAAAGAAACAAAGTATGAGCTACAATGAGATTGATCTAATCATGCTGAGATAGAGAAGGTTCCAGGAAATAGCAGCTGTGAGGAGGCTGTGAGACGTGCCATCAAATCTCATTTCCATCTTTTCCCTTCTCTCTGTCCTGGGAGAAGACAGCTCTGTGTCTCCCTCTCCTGGCTCCTGGATGCTTTCAGTGAAAGGGAGACATTGACAGGTGACTGGAGGGAAGGAGGAAAACAATCTGGGGATTTTTTTTAGCATCCTGGCTTTCTCCTGCCAGGCTGAGTTGGCAGGGGTGATGTAACTCTACTTTTGGAAATGGAGCCCCTGTCTGGTGGCCCTTTCAGACAGTCACAATGACAGCTATAGCTAGAGTGCTTCCTGAGTTCTGGTAACTTCATCCCTTGTCTATCAAGCCTAGTGATGTTAAGCCTCTCTTTTATTACTTTCCCCAGTGGAAAGAGGTCATCATCTCATGTAACTTTCCCTAACCTGCTCAGATTAGTAAACTGTCCCTTAATTAAACTCTTTTTAACCATCACATATTAGGCCATCTATTGTCTGCTGGAAGCCTAGGAGCTACAGAAAGGGAAAGCACATTTGAAAAGGAAGTAAAACAAATGCCTGGGTTCTTCTCATAACTTTGGTTTTGGGATGCATGCAAATTTGCCCTCTGAATTAGGATAGAAGCAAATTTCTCACGGTGATAAGACATTTGAATGGTTGAGGAGAGGAGAATGGGGATAAGGTCTTGATTCATCAAGGGGAACCATACTGATTCATCAGTTCAGATCTTCAAGGTCAAGGTTGACAGTCTCTAGAGTTGCCAGGAAGAGGCTTCCTGTCTCCTGCCCTTTTCTGTTAAACCCACCCCCACTGCTGTGGCTTCCTGAATATTCCACCCCAGGTAGAGTTATGTGATTAGGCAGTAAGAGGAAACACCCAACAGCGGCTTTGGAAATAAACACTCGATAAACGTACCTTTCCTCCTTTCTTCTTGCTGGAATTACCAAGCTGGCCTGTGCTGAAGGGAAAAGTCTCATGGGATTGACAGTCTCTAGAAGTTACTTCTCTGCCTTGGAGAGGTGCCAGCAGGAGAAAGGGTGAAGCCTGGTACCTGAATGAGACTTATCAAGGATGCTGTACCATCCCATGATTTCCCGTATAGGGACCTGCTGGCAAATGAGAGTGTGGAGTTTTCTGAGTCATGACCTCTCATGAAATGTTACTCACCATTTGGTTCAGTCCTTCTCCTGTCTTCCAGTAATGGTTATACAGTTGAAGCGTAAACGTATATTTCTAATTTTTAATTTGGCAGTATTAACAATAGACTCAATTCCACATATGATACCCCATATAAGATTCTCTATATAAGAATTAGAATCTGACTGAGAAATGAGGAATTATCAGAGTGAGAATTTAAAATAACTGTGATAAATGTTCTATGTATTCATTTTGGAGACTGAGAAGGTATTCTGTATGATACTAAAATGGTAGATGGATGATATTCTGCATTTGTCAGACCCATTGAACTTTATAACACAAAGATTGAACCCTAATACTCTGGCCACCTCATGTGAAGAGCTGACTCATTGGAAAAGACCCTGATGGTGGGAGCGATTAGGGGCAGGAGAAGGGGACGCTAAGGATGAGATGGCTGGATGGCATCACCGACTCGATGCACATGAGTTTGGGTGAACTCCAGGAGTTGGTGACAGGGAGGCCTGGCATGCTGCGATTCATAGGATCACAAAGAGTTGGACACGACTGAATGACTGAACTGGACTGAACTGAATGTAAACTATGTTAGTACTATCAGCTCATGAGTTTCAATAAATGTGCCTCATTAATGGAAAATGTTGGTAAAAGGAGAAACTCTGTGGGGGAGTGGGGTGGGGGAGGGTATATGGGAACCCCCTTTACTTTCTGCAAAATTCTTCTATAAATTTAAATGTGCTTTGAAATAGAAAATCTATTATAGGTAAAACCACCAACTGGAAAAATATTTATAATACACATAACTCACAAAGGACTCATATTCAGCACATAGAAACTCCTACAAATATTGAAAAAGAGAGACACTTAATGAAAATGGGCAAAAGGTAAACAGACACTTCAAAGAAAAACAAGTAGTCAATAAGCACATGAAAAGATATTCAATCTCTTAAGTCATTTGGGAAATGCAAATTAAAACATAATGAGATACCACGTCATCCTCATCTGAATGGCTGAAGCTCCAAAGACTGGTAGCACCATGTCAGAAAGCGTGCACAAGAACAGGAACTTCCGCACATCTCTGGTAGGGAGGGGAAATAGCACAACCACTTAAGAAGAGTTCTACGATTTCTCATAAAGTTGCTCCATGAGACCCAGCAATTTCAGTTCAGGTTATTTTCTCAAGAAAAAATGAAAACTTATGTCCCAAAAAAGATTTGAATAAGGATGTTCACAGCAGCTTTATTCACAATAGTCAAAAGTGTAATACTCCACATATATCTATCAATATGAAAATAAACTGTAGACACCCATCCAATGAAGGAGACAAACGACTGGTAGTATGTGCAATGCAATGTCATGAGTAAATCCCCCAAATATCATGCTGAGTGAAGGAAGGCAGGAACAATAAAGTGGATTGTATGAGTCAAAGTTCAGGCAAAAGTAATCTTTGGTGACAGAGGTAGATATGATGGTTGCCTCTGGGGCAGGAGAAATGACTGGGAGGGACACGAAGGATCTTTCAGAGGTGATGGAAATGTGTTATGTTTTGATGGGAGCTTTTTGTTACATGGGTGCATATTTATTTATTAAAAAAAATTTTATTGGAGTATAGTTGATTTACAATATTGTGTTAGTTTCTGCTGTACAGAAAAGTGAATCAGTTATACTTGTATGTATAGCCCCTCTTTTTTAGATTCTTTTCCATATAGATCATTGCAGAGTATTGAGTAGCGTTCCCTATACTTATTAGTTATTTATTTTGTATATATTGAAGTGTATCTATGTCAATCACATGGGTATATATTATTGCAAAACCCATTGAACTGAATCCACTAATGATCTGTACAATCACTCTGCCTTAATTATACTTCATTTAATAATTATTGAAAGATGCAACATTTAAGCTTAATGTTTTATTTTTATAGAACAAGTAACAAAAATATTTTGTGTGGAACTAGATTAGTAAAATCAGTGCTGTGAGCTCTTTGAAACAGAAGGTAAATCTAACACAGATCCTGTTCTTGGAGAACAGAGTCTAGTTAAGACACATTGGAAACGTGCAGGAAGGATTCATGAGTTCCAGGGCAACGATGAAGGCGTAGGAGCGAGAAGGCGTGCATGTCAGATTCTACTGGATGGTATGTAGAAGGAAACCTCAGGAAGATGACCCACCTCAAACCCCAGATATGCTTTATTATGGATTTATCTGGTTGTAAAATTTCATGCTTGAAAAAGTTGAAAATGGTGAAAGCAACAACAAACTTAAAAATGGGATTAAAATCTGGTAAACGGAGATCTAGCACAGGCTGGACTTTAAAATTCATCATTTTTTTTCATCCGTTAAGTCATTTATTCATTAAACATTTATTCAGTTTGGGAGTCATTCTGAGGCCTGGCAAAATCAAAGACTACTCTTTAGGGCTGGATGCCAATTGAACTCTTTTCATTGTATAAAAACTGATTGTAAGAAAATAACAGATTGTAAGAAACTGGTCAAAAATGTCATGTTTAATCCCTACCAAGTGCAGTGACCAAAGAAATTTAAGACCTTTTGTGCACTGCATTCAACTTCTGATGAAGGTGGGATTCTTCATAAGTGGAAATAGTCCCAGAACCCAGAGCCGGCGGAGCTCCCGTGGGGTGGGGTGAAGACCCCTGGGTAAGACAGTCCAGAATGCACACACACGCAGTGCTTGTGCGACGGGCCCCATCTCCCTTAATCCTACCACCCGGATGATTTGTTTAACCATTTTACAGTCAGGGTGGGTCCAGAGGCCGAGAGAACCTAAGAGATCCTCCCGAAGCAATAGAGAGAAAGTTGCCGCTCAAAGCCACGGTGTGTCTGACCAAGGCAGAGACTCTGAATCAGGACACCAGACTGCGCCCCAGCTCCAGAGCTGCCTGAGGAAGGGCGCTTTGGCTTTCACCCGCTTCTGACACGTCGTCCAGGGCCCGCTGGAGCACCACCTTGAGGGTCCGCCGCCCTCGCTTATTTGTCTGCCTTTGTCTGAAGGAGCCCACGAAGAAGTAAATGATGGGGTTGATGGCGCTGTTGATGCAGGACAAACCGAAGACAACCAGGCATTTGTGACAGGGGATGGCAATCAAATCATCCTGAATCCAGATTAAGAGGAACCAGAGGATGCCGTAGGGCAGGCCGCAGAGCAGGAAGGCCAGCACTGTGAGCGTGATGGTGACATAGAGCCTGCTCAGCAGCATGCGCTGGGACTTACACAGGATCCTGAGCAGCAGGGCCAGGCTGGAGCCAGCGAGGAGCCCAAATAAAAACAGCAGCCACCCAGCAGTGATGAAATCAAACACCTGACACCAAAGAAGGCTAAAATCCATTACGAGGAAGCCACAGTACTTCCCCTCCAGTATGCTCAGCAGCAGGGCCAGGGCCCAGAGCATGGCGCATATGATGGCTGATAAGTGTGCGGGGCGGTGGCAGCGGTACCAGACGGGCCACAGGACGGACACGCAGCGCTCAGTGCTAATGGCGCTGAGCAAGTTCAGGCCCGCCAGGTAGGCAAAGGTCATCACGGTGGTGAAAAAGCTGGGGATGGAGCTGGCACTGCAGCAGGCGATGAGGGCCTCCAGGGAATCTACGACTTGGCAGCAGAGGCACAGGAAGTCGGCTGCCGCCAGGTTGAGGATATAGACGGTGAAGGCATTCCTGCGCAAGTGGAAGCCCAGGAGCCAGAGCACAATCCCGTTTCCTGCCAGGCCTCCCAGGGAGATGACAGCGCCAGCACGAACAAGGTCGTGGTCATCGTGCTGAAGGCTGGAAGATGGGCCTCGTCAGTGTGATTCATGGGTGTGAATTCTGTCTCCCAGGCTGCGATGGTTGGATCCCAGCTCAGAAACTCTTCGCTGGTGTTCCTGGGAACACAAAGATGTGAAAGCACCTACTGTGTGATCATCCATTCTCACGGCCACTCTGCTAGGTGAGAGTTACTGTCCCTGTATCACAAAGGAGGGAACTGGAGGCTTGCAGAGATGCAGATACTTACTGCAGTCCACACAGCCCTGGAGACCTGGAATATTTAAACCCAGTTCTCTCTGACTCAAAAACAATACCTGGAGCTGACTATGGCTTAGATCATGAGCTCTTCATTGCAAAATTCAGGCTTAAACTAATTCAGGTATGACCTAAATCAAATCTCTCATACAGTGGAGGTCATGAACAGATTCAAGGGATCAGATCTGATAGAATGCCTGAAGAACTGTGGATAGAGGTTTGTAACAATGTACAGGAACCAGTGACCAAAACCATCCCAAAGAAAAAGAAATGCAAGAAAGCAAAATGGTTGTCTGAGGAGGCCTTACAAGTATATGAGGAAAGGATAGAAGAGAACGGCAAGAGAGAAAGGGAGAGATATATCCAACTGAATGCAGAATTCCAGAGAATAGAAAGGAGGCCTTCTTAAATGAAAAATGCAAAGAAATACAGAAAAACAATAGAATGGAAAAGATTACAGATCTCTTCAAGAAAATTAGAGACATCAAGGGAACATTTTATGCAGGGATGGGCATAATAAAGAACAGAAACAGTAAGGACCTAACAGAAGCAGAGACTAAGAAGACATGGCAGACATACATAGAAGAACTGTACAAAAAATGGCTTCATGACCCAGGTAACCATGCTGGCGTGGTCACTCACCTAGAGCCAGCCATCCTGGAGTGTGAAGTCAAGTGGGGCCCAGGAGGCATTACTACAAACAAAGCTAGTGGAGGTGATGGAATTCCAGCTGAGCTATTTCAAATTCTAAAAGATGATGCTGTTAAAGTGCTGCACTCAACATGCCAGCAAATTTGGAAAACTCAGCAGTGGCCACAGGACTGGAAAATGTCAGTTTTGATTACAATCCCAAAGAAGGGCAGTGCCAAAGAATGCTCAAACTACCACACAATTGTGCTCATTTCACATGCTAGGAAGGTTATGCTCAAAATCCTTCAAGCTAGGCTTCCACAGTACACAACCGAGAACTTCCAGATGTACAAGGTTTAGAAAACACAGAGGAACCAGAGACCAAATTACCAACATCGGCTGGATCATAGAGAAAGCAAGGGAATTTGAGAAAAACATCTACTTCTGCTTCATTGACTACACGAAAGCCTTTGACTGTGTGGATCACAACAAACTGTGGAAAATTCTTAGAGATAGGAATACCAGACCACCTTACCTGCCTCCTGAGAAACCTGTATGCAGGTCAAGAAGCAATAGTTAGAACCAGACATGGAACAGGTGATTGGTTTAAAATTGAGAAAGGAGTACAACAAGGCTGTATATTGTCACCTTGCTTATTTAACTTAAGCAAAGTACATCATGTGAAATGCTGGGCTGGATGAAGCACAAGCTGGAATCAAGACTGTCAGGAGAAGTAGCAACAACCTCAAATATGCAAATGATACCACTCTAATGGCATAAAGTGAAGAGGAACTAAAGAACCTCTTGATGAGGGTAAAGAAGGAGAGTGAAAAAGCTGACTTAAAACACAGCATTCAAAAAACTAAGATAATAGCATCTGACCCCATCACTTCATGGCAAACAGAAGGGGGAGAAGTGGAAGCAGTGACAGATTTTCCTATTCTTGGGCTCCAAAATCACTGCAGATGGTGACTTCAGCCATGAAACTAAGACATTTGCTCCTTGGAAAAAAGCTATGACCAACCTAGACAGCATATTAAAAAACAGAGACATCAATTTGCTGACAAAGGTCCATATACTCAAAGCTATGGTCTTTCCAGTAGTCACATATGGATGTAAGAGTTGGACCGTAAAGAAGGCTGAGTGCCAAAGAATTGATGCTTTTGAACTGTGGTGTTGGAGAAGACTCTTGAGAGTCTCTTGGAGAGCAAGAAGATCAAACCAGTCCACGTAAAGGAAATCAGTCCTGAATATTCATTGCACGGACTGATGTTGAAGCTGAAACTCCAATACTTTGGCCCCCTGATGCGAAGAACCGACTCATTGGAAAGACCCTGATGCTGGGAAAGGTTGAAGGCAAAAAAAGAAAGGGGTGGCAGAGGATAAGCTGGTTAGATAGCAATCACCAACTCATGAACATGAGTTTGAGCAAACTCAGGGAGATAGCGAAGGGCAGGGAAGCCTGATGTGCTGCAGTCCATGGGGTCGCAAAGTCGGACACAGGTTAGCGACTGAACAACAGCAACTCTCTGACTCTGTTGCCTGGGCTCTCTCTACTGCAACACGACCCTGTAGTGACATGAGAATGTCCCCTCCAGTCAGCCTCCCAGGCCATGTCATGTCCGCAGAGAGGCAGGAGGAGAAAAGTATGGACAAATTATGTGAGGGTGACCAAAGGACTCTGAGCTCAGCGTTCCTTCTGCCTGGGACTGAGATAACCTTCTAGGGCCAGGCAGTCATGTTGTGGGGGCCATCTTTGTGACTAAGAGGAATGCACCCCTAGGAAGAAAGGCGATCGTGATTTAGGATCATGAAGAGCTCTTGCTATGACAGGTGTGACTGGGTCAGGAGGCGTCTTGAGCTAGAAACGGCCCCATGTGTGAGCTTTATAAGGACAGACAAGGCTTTTCTCCATGCATTGGGTGTGTCCAGTGCCTAGCTCTGTGTGGTGGACACAGGTTATTCACTCTTATTATGGACTGTTCTCTAGAGAAACTGAAATCGCAAACTGAAAATATTGGGTTGGCCAAAAGGTTCACTAGAGTTTTTCCATAAGATGGTATGGAAAACCTGAATGAATGCTTTGGCCAACTCAATACTTATGTACCTGTGTACCCCTACCTCAAAATAAAAACCCAATGAATACATTCTCAAGGCATTTCTGATGATGTATGCTGCTAAGTCACTTCAGTCATGTCCAACTATTTGTGACCCCATGGAGTGTAACCTTCCAGGCTCCTCTGTCCATGGAATTTTCCAGGCAAGAATACTGGAGTGCGTTGCTGTGCCCTCCTTCCTGACCCAGGGATCAAATCTGTGTCTCTTGTGTCTCCTGCATTGGCAGGTGAATTCCTTACTGAATGACAGGTAGCACCACCTGGGAAGCCTATCTCTGATGATGGTGAGAGATTATTCCAAAGAAGTGACACTAGATGGAGGTTCAAGCCAACAGTCAAAGAAACAAACTGAGGAGACACAGTGAGAAACTGACCCAGGCCCAGGACTGTGAGGAGGCCTTGGGAAGAGAGAGGTTTGCACCATTGGCCATCGTCTCCCTTCCTTCCTCTGTACCCATCTCTGCATTCCGAGAGGAGATGTATCAGTGCCTAGCTGATGGCCTCCCTCTCTCTCTGCCTCCCATTTGCTTCCATGTTGATAGGAGGCTGGAGAGTGAGGAGGTGGAAGAGAGTGATTGTGGTTTTGAGCTCCCTGGCTGCCTCCCCGCCAGGCTGTGAGTTGGCAGCTGGCAGTGTTATGCTACTTGAGGACATAGCCCCTGTCTGGTGGCCCTTTCCTAAAACCACAGTGACAACTACAGCTCCAACCAGAGCCACCCTCCCCCACCCTCGGGTTCTGGTAGCTTCTTCCTTTTCCCCATTAGGCCCAGCAATAGTAACAGCTCCCTATGAAGACTTGGTCTTGGTTGGGGGTGAGGGGCGGGGTTCAGCGTCCTTTAGAAATATCCCTTAGCTGTGCCCACCTGTGTTAAATTCTCCTAAATTACCAACTTAGATTATGATCTGTATTTTCTGCCAGATACAAGGATACAAGAAACAAAACAAACAAAATAAGATAACATTGAATAGCAAGCAAATCAGTGACGCCTGAGGTTATCAGCAGCAATTTAGCTTTTCAATGCTCACATGCCACCTCCCTCCCTAAATTAGAATTCACAAAATATTTCTCTTCATAAGCAGTTTGAATGTTTGGAGAGAAGAGGAGCGTATAGGGAAGTGGAACAGAAGCAGAAAGAACCTGCTTGAGCCTGCTGGGCTCTCCCATAGTTCAAGCTACCAGCAGCCGAAGCTTCCATTGGGAGCATCCTGTCTCCTGACTGTTGCTGACGGGTGGGTGTCTGTGACCCCTGCCTGCCCTACCCCAACATGAACTCATGAGAGTGTGGACTCAAGAGGAGACAAATCTGCCTTTGATCGGAGATAGTTCTTGAGCAAGTTCTTACCTTGATACCATTCTTCTTGCTGGAGGTAGTGAGTAGAAAAGAACTAGCTTTGCTGGGATTGACAAACAGCAGAGGATGCTTTTCCACCCTCTGGATGTGTGGCTGCCTGCAGGAGCGGGAGAGAAGCCTGGTGGCCCAGGGAGGTTTATCAAGATGCCGAAAGGCCCCGCGATTTCCTGCAGGCAGGGAACTGGCAAATGAGAGGTCCTGGAGATGAGAGAGACAAGAAAGTTCACGAGATGTTTTTCATTTGCCCTGATTCCAATCACTCTGCCTCTGTACCCATCCTGCCCTCTTTGGTCCCCCTCCCTGTGAGGAAGGGCTGTCCTAAAGCCTTTTGCTGCTTGCTGTGAGCCTGTGCAAGACGCTGACCTACCAAGTAACATGAGCGTCTGTAGCTAAAGAATGGTTTGAAACATGTGTAATATCATATAAGAAACTAATCGCCAGTCCAGGTTTCATGCATGACACAGGATGCTTGGGGCTGGTGCACTGGGGTGACCCAGAGGGGTGCTATGGGGAGGGAGGTGGGAGGGGGGTTCAGGATGGGGAACACGTGTACACCGGTGGCGGATTCATAATGATGTATCGCAAAACCAATACAATATTGCAAAGTAATTAGCCTCCAATTAAAATAAATAAATTAAAAGAAAAAGAATGGTTTGCTTGGCATTCAAGGCCCTGCACTGCCTGGCTCACTTGATCTTTTAAAATTTCATCACAGAAGTAGTGACTGCACAGTAATTTTATTTCAAATGAACCAAGGTACATAAAATTACTAGATTGGGCTCATTTAGGGTTGTGTGGTCATAGACTAAGGTGCAAAAATGAAAAGTAACGTCTCTCCTAATCTCATTTCCCAGTAGCAACCAAGGTCCAGTTTCCATTCTTAATTCTTTTAGATGTTAATGTTACAGCTTTATATAGTAAAAAACAAAAAAACAAAAAAAACACCCTACATTTATATTTTTGATTTATGAATATCAACAACAGGGTATATTGAGTTCCCTTATAAAAGATAAGGAATTTAGCATACCGCTTGTACTCTGTGTCACCTTTCTCCCTCTACATCATGATATTCGTTAGCTAGATCGTATTTCTTTTTTTATTAAAGGCTTAAAAAAAAAGCTTTTCTTATCTTTTCAGTTCTATAAACATTTAAAAGAAATAATGTACTTATTTAATTTTGGCTGCGCTAGGGCTTCGTTGCTATGTGGGCTTTTCTCTAGGTGCAGTGGGCAGGGGCTACTCTCTAGTTGCAGTGTGGAGGCTTCTCATCTTGGTGGTTTCTTCTGCTGCAGAGCATGGGTTCTGGGGCATGTGGGCATCAGTGGTTGCAGCTCCCAGGCTCTAGGGCACAGGCTCAATAGTTGTGGCACACGGGCTTAGTTGCTCCACGGCAGGCAAGACCTTCCCAGACCAGGGGTTGAACTCATGTCGCCAGGTTGGCAGGCAGATTCTTATCTACTGCACCACCAAGGAAATCCAGCTAGATTTTTTTAGACTATCTAGAGCCCAGCCAGTATTTTCAGTCTTAGCTCCTATGACTTCCTTTCATGTGCCCATCCTGCCTCCACATTGAGTTACTTGTGGTTTCCTTTGAAAAGCTAACTATGAGGCCTGTAAAGCAACCAGAGGCATGTATTCACTCATCCATTCATTTACCCCACACTGTTGTGTGCCTACGCTGTGCTAGGGCACTGTTTCAGGCATGAAGATGTGATGACGGTGATACACAAGACTGTGCCCCTTACATTCCAGAGGAGCTGGGGAGCTCATCCTGGGAGCGAGTATTCATGGAGAAGAGGTTTGAGACTCAACATTGGGGCCTCCAACCTCCAGAAACCAGGAAGAAGAGGAGGACTCGGCCAACACAGTAGTGAAAAGCAGCTACTGAAGGAGTAGTAAGCTAGGAAAGTATCCCAGAGACAGAACAGAGAAACTATTCTGGAAGATGCGAGTGAGCCACAGCATCAATCCTGCCCAGGGGATTGACTAAGATGAAGTCCTGACAGGCACGGTTCCAGGGGACGTTGAGGCTGGAAAATTGGAAGAATGTGGCTTTTGGGGAGAATGGTGTGATAGGAGGCCTGGACTACCTCAGAGAGTCGTCTTCAGATGCTACCGCAAAGACAGGTGGCTCAGAAAGGTGACTGGGGACAAAATCACTCTACAGAAAACAGTAGCTTTCCTAGGTGTGAAAAGAGGTGAGGAAAAAAAAAAAGAAAATGAAACCTCAAATACTTCTGGAGAGAAAAAGAAAGAAATGAGGACTGGTCAGCCCTACCAGATATTGGAACATATTCAAAAGCCTCGGTGAATACAGTGAGGTGCTAACATGAAAACAGGCAGACAGACTGAGGCAGCAGGACCAAGGGTCTCAGGAATCAAACGCACATTCATGTGGAATCCAGCATATGATAAAGGGGCCATTTTGAATGAGAGTGGGTAGAGATAAAATAATAAAAATAATGTCAGTAAAGGTTACTGGGCAACTGAGAAGCCATCTAGAGTAAAATGCCTTAGGGATCATAGCTCATATTTATACCTTGTTAACTGTTTTTTTTAATGGATGGATAATTGCTTTTAAGAATTTTTGCTGTTTTCTATCAAACCGCAACATGTATACGTATATCCCCTCCCTTTTGAGCCTCCCTCCCATCTCCCTCCCCATCCCACCCCTCTAGGTTGATACAGAGCCCCTGTTTGAGTTCCCTGTCCAGTTCAGTTCAGTCGCTCAGTCGTATCCGACTCTGCGACTCCATGAATCACAGCACGCCAGGCCTCCCTGTTCATTACCATTTCTCGGAGTTCACTCAGACTCATGTCCATTGAACCCGTGATGCCATCCAGCCATCTCATTCTGGGTCATCCCCTTCTCCTCCTGCCCCCAATCCCTCCCAGCATCACAGTCTTTTCCAATGAGTCAACTCTTCGCATGAGGTGGCCAAAGTACTGAAGTTTCAGCTTTAGCATTATTCCTTCCAAAGAAATCCCAGGGTTGATCTCCTTCAGAATGGACTGGTTGGATCTCCTTGCAGTCCAAGGGACTCTCAAGAGTCTTCTCCAACACCACACTTCAAAAGCATCAATTCTTCAGTGCTCAGCCTTCTTCACAGTCCAACTCTCACATCCATACATGACCACAGGAAAAACCATAGCCTTGACTAGACGGACCTTAGTCGGCAAAGTAATGTCTCTGCTTTTGAATATACTATCTAGGTTGGTCATAACTTTTCTTCCAAGGAGCAAGTGTCTTCTGATTTCATGGCTGCAGTCACCATCCACAGCGATTTTGGAGCCCAAAAAAATAAAGTCTGACACTGTTTCCACTGTTTCCCCATCTATTTCCCATGAGTTCCCTGAGTTAACTTTAAAATGGATTGTCTATTTAAATATAAATGAGAAGCAAAATGAGTCAGAAGAAAACATGGGAAAATTATTGTGTGTGTTCAAAGAATTTTGTTTTAACTATAAATACTTTGGTATTCTCTGATTGGTAGGGGAGGAATAGTAATCCTTTTCCTAAAAAAAGTGAATTATAGTTGATTTACAATGTTGTGCCAGTCGCTTCTGTATAGCAAAATGACTCAGTTTATTTTCTTTTCCATTATGGTTTTAAACAAGGTATTGAATATAGTTCCCTGTGCTGTACATCAGGACCTTGTTGTTTATCCATTCTAAATGTAATAGTTGGCATCTACCAATCCCCAATTCCTGGTCCATCCCTCTCACTTCTCCTCTCCCCCTTGGTGACCACAAGGAAATTCTTTTATAACTCTGGATTGGGGAAGATTTTCCTAAACATGATACAAAACTCAGAAATCTTGAATAAAAATAATTGAAAATTAAAAATAATTTTTCTTCATGGAAAAGGTCACTGTAAGCAAGTCAAACAGCAAACTGGGGGAAAGTATTTATAATGCATATTTTGGGCAAAATTATCTATTGTGTATGTCTGTATTTCTGACACATTACTGAGAGAATTTTCACAGCCTAGTAAGAAAATGACCAACTCAGTTCCTACAAAACCCATGTTTCTTAATCAAGTATGAGAAAAAATGTCATACTCATGATGATGAAGGTTCACTGAAACTCTACCAAGATATCTTCACCTTCAGATTTTCAGATATTCTAAAGTTTGATACTTCAAGAGTGAGTAAAGAAAGTGGCACTCTTGTGTGCTTGGCACTACCAGGCAAAACCTGGCCCCCAAAGGGAAGCTGCTTATCAGTTCAGTTCAGTCGTTCAGTCATGTCCAACTCTTTGCGACCCCATGAATTGCAGCACGCCAGGCCTCCCTGTCCATCACCAGCTCCTGGAGTTCACACAAACTCACGTCCATTGAGTTGGTGATGCCATCCAGCCATCTCATCCTCTGTCATTCCCTTTTCCTCCTGCCCCCAATCCTTCCCAGCATCAGGGTTTTTTCCTATGAGTCAGCTCTTGGCATGAGGTGGCCAAAGTACTGAAGTTTCAGCTGTGAAGAGAAGAGAAGTGAAAAGCAAAGGAGAAAAGGAAAGATATAAGCATCTGAATGCACAGTTCCAGAGAATAGCAAGAAGAGATAGAAAGCCTTCCTCAGTGATCAGTGCAAAGACATAGAGGAAAACAACAGAATGGGAAAAACTAGAGATCTCTTCAAGAAAATGAGAGATACCAAGGGAACACTTCATGCAAAGATGGGCTCAATAAAGGACAAAAATAGTATGGCCCTAACAGAAGCAGAAGATATGAAGAAGAAATGGCAAGAATACACAGAATAACTGTACAAAAAAAGATCTTCACGACCCAGATAATCACGATGGTGTGATCACTCACCTAGAGCCAGACATCCTGGAATGTGAAGTCAAGTGGGCCTTAGAAAGCATCACTATGAACACAGCTAGTGGAGGTGATGGAATTCCAGTTGAGCTATTTCAAATTCTGAAAGATGATGCTGTGAAAGTGCTGCACTCAATATGCCAGCAAATGTGGAAAAGTCAGCAGTGGCCACAGGACTGGTAAAGGTCAGTTTTCATTCCAGTCCCAAAGAAAGGCAATGTCAAAGAATGCTCAAACCACAGCACAATTGCACTCATCTCACACGCTAGTAAAGTAATGCTCAAAATTCTCCAAGCCTGGCTTCAGCAATATGTGAACTGTGAACTTCCTGATATTCAAGCTGGTTTTGGAAAAGGCAGAGGAACCAGAGATCAAATTGCCAACATCCACTGGATCATTGAAAAAGCAAGAGAGTTCCAGAAGCTGCTTATAAGCCTTTACAAATCTATGCTGGCTAGAGATGTGGCTGAAACCCTAGGAACATGGCCAATAGTCACTACAGTTACCAGCTTTGCAGGAACAGGTCTCTAAATCTTCCCACTGAAAAAGATTAATCAAAAGATAGGAGCAGAAGATGAAGTTCCTTGGTACTGCCAGGCAATGGTGACCCATTCCAGTACTCTTGCCTGGGAAATCCCATGGATGGAATCCATGGGGTCGCTAAGAGTTGGACACGACTGAGGAACTTCACTTTCACTCTTCACTTTCATGCATTGGAGGACATGGCAACCCACTCCAGTGTTCTTGCCTGGAGAATCCCAGGGACGGGGGAGCCTGGTGGGCTGCCGTCTATGGGGTCGCACAGAGTCGGACACGACTGAAGCGACTTGGCAGCAGCAGAATGTCACTGGCTTTACAGAAGATGTCTTTTTCTAATCTGTCTGGAGGTAGGGTGCTGTCTCTGTAGTCACAGCCCTGCAGCTATTTGGTGCAGTGGACACACTATACAACTGTCTTTCCTCATGAACAACACCAGGACCTTGCAAAGCTTTAACCTCTCTCCCCTTCTTCCCAATCAACTGTGCTCCAGTATTCCTCCCCTCCAAGACATTAAATATCTATTGAGAGTTTTAAATAGTGAGTGTTTGTTCAAATGTATTCCCATAAAACTAGTGTGTTTTTGCTCAACTTCTCATTTCACCCCTGGTGGCTCAGTAGTGAAGAATCTGTCTGCAGTGCAGGAGACCCGAGTTTGATACCTGGGCCAGGAAGATCCCCTGGAGAATGGAATGGCTGCTCACTCCAGTATTCTGGCCTGGAGATTCCCATGGACATACTAGCTTGATGGGCAACAGACTAGGAGGATGCAAAGAGTTGGACATGACTGAGTGACTCACTCTTTCTTTCTTTCCTATCTTGCATCTCTTATCTTCCATTCCTTGAAATACATTCTTCAGAAGTTCCTTTTGTGAGAGTCTTTGTGGGGTTAATGCCCTAGTTTTTTTCTGTCTGCAGATGTCATTGTTTCACCCTCATTTTCTGGATGTGGTTTTTTTCAGGCTGGCATTGCAGGGTGACAGTTACTGTCCTCCAGCACATTGGAGATCCACTGTCTTAATGTTACTCTTGTGAGATTGGCCATCAGTCAAGTTGCCGATCACTGTGAGTGATCTGCCTTTTTCCCTCCTAAGGGCTTTTCTTTTTTCTCTCATGTGGTACACTGTCATCAAAACGCATCTAGTGCCTTTCTCTTTATATCACATTTTGGGTTTATGATGTTTCCTGGATTTTAGAATTACTGTCACTTTAGTATTTCTGGATGGTTTTCTGCTATTATTTCTTCATAGATTGCATGGTGGTTGAGACCACAAACTCTGGAGCCAAGCTACTTGGCATCTCTATGAGACCCTGGACAAATGTTGCAGCTTCTCTGTGCTTCAGTTTCCTCACGTGTAGAGTGGGGATGGTATTAGTCCTCATCTATAAAGTGGGGATGACATCATTACCTACCTATAGGTTTTCTCGTGAACATTAGTGAGTTAATTACATAACAGTTTAGAACAGGGACACATGGTAAATACTATATGCTTCTAGCTCCTGTAATCATTTTTATTATTACCTCTTTCTAGATGTTTCATCCAACATATGCTAGTGTTTCTCTTTCTAGTCTCCATATCTGTTAACATCTCTTTCTTGCTTTCTGTCTGTCTGGATCCTAGGTAGCTTTCTTGATGATTTCTACAGATGGATCTTCTAGATGTCTAGTCTCTTCTCCTCTGTGTCTAGTCTTCTGTTTAATCCATCCACTGAATTTTAAATTCAATCTTTATATTATTAGTTTCTAGACAATCTGCTTGAGACTTTGTTTCGATATTTGCTTGGTCAGTTTCTGGCTTGGTCTTGATGGTGATTCGCATTGTCAATTCTCTTTTATGTCTTAAACCCTATGAAGCAGAGCAATCTTAAAATTCTCTATCTGAAAATCCCAGTGCTGAAGTCTGTGTATGCCTAATCTTACTGCCTATCTTTCCTCTGCCACTTTGGGATGGTGATTTACTTCTTTGTGTATTTGTAATTTTAGACTGTTAGCTGCTCACTTTCCTTGGGACTTTTATCTGTGGGAATTTTTTCAGGTCTGAATTATAGTTGAGTTCCTCCAGAAAAGAACTTGTGTTTTCTTTTGCTGATGGACTGGGGGAACTCCCCAGCCTGGCTCTCATCTCTCAGGATGTCCCCAGAAACCTCACCTGTCATTTGCAGCTTTCGCGAGACCACAGGTTATATGAGTCTGGACCCCAGACTTTCTTGTGACTACAAATTCTCCAGAGGAAATTTCGGTTTGCCTAGATCCAAGCTTGGTCAAACAGTTTCTTGGTAGTTTTATTTTTTACTAATGAGAAATACACTAAGGTTTAGTCTTTTGAGGTCCCAGTTTTTCATGGGGCACCTTTGTTAAACTTCCCAACTTTGGGTTATCTAAAAACTCTATTTTCTAGCCCTGCTCTATCATGTGGAGCTTAAAGTAGCCATAATAGGAAATATGAGTTTCCTTTTGAGAGCCAAGGGGGCTGACTTAAAGAATTTAAGGAGGAAGTAACTTGATCAGCTCTGTCTTCAGAAAATCCTCTCAGGCTACTGAGAGGAGAATATAGAGAATGTAGATGAAAATACAAATCTCTAGTCAGATCTTTATATGGAAACAACTGCATGAATACTTTGATTCATGCACACAAAGTACCCAACTGTTTATGCTGTTTTGTAAATGTAATATATTTCCAGTTAGATCCTTTTAATTGTGGAATCTGTTTTGTCCTAATCCCTTGTCTTTAAAATGAGATGCTTTCTAGCTGTGATGAATCTAAAATGAAAATCTTTGGTACCTGTAGAGGTTTTTTCATGTACCCTCCTCTCTCCTTGGTTTTGCTTTGTACCAAAGAGAGTGGAGACCTCAGATGGGAATCTTTGACAGGCCAAGCTTCATCCCAGGATGACTCCTATCCATTAGGGCCTTAATGGTTCCCAGAGGCTCCCCTTTCCGTAACTGTGATACGCTCAGCAATCTAGGCCCCTCTCTGTAGCCCTGAAGTTTATGTTAGAATTCTTTCCATTAGAATTGAGAATGCAGGGCAGTGTCATTTAGACAGTCCCTATAAAGGACAGTTTTGTCGGGGAGTATGTGTTGGGGGAGGGTGTGTGTGTGTGTGTGTGTGGATGTGTAGCTGATTTTACTACATGAACTTGCACAGATATATATTTTGGAAGAGAGGGGCTCGTCCCTGGATCTCATTCCGTGCCATGCAGTTATTACCAGCCACTGAAAGCCAAGCAGATGCAGTGAAACCAGGAGAGGGGAAATATCCTGATGATGTCATGTGGACTCTGGATCCCACTGTTCCTGGAGCCAGCCTCTCTTGCCCGTTCCAGGAATAGTTATTTGAACCAATAATGTCCCATAATGAATCTCATTTGGGTCTGTCCTCTGCTCACACAGCCACAAATATGTCCATATCAAAGCTTTTATCACACTGTACTTTAACCATCTGAGGACACGATTCTCTCCTGTTGGACTACGAGGTCTTTGAGTCCCAGGGCCTGCAACAGTGCCTGACCCAATGCTCAGCAATTTTTTTTTTTTACTAGAAATGCATGCATTTGTGCCTAAAGGCATGAGTGAATTAGTGATTAAATAGACAAGTCAGAGAGATGAGAGGTGGGAAGTGATTCTGGGCAGAGAACTTTAAAGGCTTCACTGTGAGAAACATCTGACAGTGGAGAAGCAAGCCAAAATGAAGGCAAAGAATATCTGACAGGTTAAGTGAAGTCACTCAGTCGTGTCCAACTCTTTGCGACCCCATGGAGCCTATCAGGCTCCTCCATCCATGGGATTTTCCAGGCAGGAGTGCTGGAATGGATTGCCATTTCCTTTTCCAGGGGGTCTTCCCGACCCAGGAATCGAACCCTGGTCTCCTGCATTGCAGGCAGACACTTTACCATATGAGCCACCACTTTAAAATGCACCCAACATAAGACTTCCCTGGTGGTCCAGTGGCTAAGACTTCCATTCCCAATACAGGGGCCAAGGTTTGATCCTTGGTCAGGGAACTAGACCCACATGCTACAACTAAGACCCGGTGCAGCCAAATAAATAAATATATTAAAAACAATAAAATGTACCCAAGAGTTAAGAAGCCCAACCCTGTGGGAATTAGAATGTACCTGGAGTTGACTTAGATTAGTTTCCAAGTCCTGTACTATTTGGGAAGCAGTGTATTGTGAGAGTGGAGGACCAGGCCACTGTGAATGCAGAGAATCCCAGGGGCATCCAAGAAAGTGGAAACAGAATGTGCTGGACTTGGGGGTGGGGACAGTTTCTGGGTTGCAAGATCCTTTTTATAAAAACCTTTTTGGAGGGTGGGCTTCGCCAGTCTTGGCTGTTCTTGACCAGGGATGGAAGACCATGAGTGCATAATCAGACTGACCCTTGATCTGTGGTGGCCCTGCCTTGGGATGCTGGATCAAGGTTAGTCTAAACTGGTTGGATGGAGGGAGAAACAGTTGAAGGCTTCAGGGATGGAAAGAGGCTTCAGCAAGCTGGGGAGAGGTTGAGGAGGGCAGGAGGTCTGGGACTCCCTCGTGAAGGCTTCACTGTGAGAAACATCTGACAGTGGAGAAGCAAGCCAAAATGAAGGCAAAGAATATCTGACAGGTTAAGTGAAGTCACTCAGTCGTGTCCAACTCTTTGCGACCCCATGGAGCCTATCAGGCTCCTCCATCCATGGGATTTTCCAGGCAGGAGTGCTGGAATGGATTGCCATTTCCTTTTCCAGGGGGTCTTCCCGACCCAGGAATCGAACCCTGGTCTCCTGCATTGCAGGCAGACACTTTACCATATGAGCCACCACTTTAAAATGCACCCAACATAAGACTTCCCTGGTGGTCCAGTGGCTAAGACTTCCATTCCCAATACAGGGGCCAAGGTTTGATCCTTGGTCAGGGAACTAACCCACATGCTACAACTAAGACCCGGTGCAGCCAAATAAATAAATATATTAAAAACAATAAAATGTACCCAAGAGTTAAGAAGCCCAACCCTGTGGGAATTAGAATGTACCTGGAGTTGACTTAGATTAGTTTCCAAGTCCTGTACTATTTGGGAAGCAGTGTATTGTGAGAGTGGAGGACCAGGCCACTGTGAATGCAGAGAATCCCAGGGGCATCCAAGAAAGTGGAAACAGAATGTGCTGGACTTGGGGGTGGGGACAGTTTCTGGGTTGCAAGATCCTTTTTATAAAAACCTTTTTGGAGGGTGGGCTTCGCCAGTCTTGGCTGTTCTTGACCAGGGATGGAAGACCATGAGTGCATAATCAGACTGACCCTTGATCTGTGGTGGCCCTGCCTTGGGATGCTGGATCAAGGTTAGTCTAAACTGGTTGGATGGAGGGAGAAACAGTTGAAGGCTTCAGGGATGGAAAGAGGCTTCAGCAAGCTGGGGAGAGGTTGAGGAGGGCAGGAGGTCTGGGACTCCCTCGTGAGAACTGACGTGATCCTTGCATAGGGAATCACACAGCTTCTCAGACTCTTGGTAACACCAGCTAAGGCAGCAGGTGTGAAGAGACCTTCTGGGTGATCCGAGCCAGCGGACCAGAGGTCTCCTACAGAGTCAGGGGCTCCAGGAAGGGCCTCCTGCTTCGAGGCAGCTCTGAGCTGACTTTCTACTGGAGTAGGAGAAAGAAGGCTTACTGAATTCTTTTCTTCCCATTCCTTTGTCTTTTACGTCCTTCTGTGCTAGCTCATTCAAGGGTTAGGCTCCTCCGAAAGTCAGCGAGTGGTGGAGACAGGAGCCCCAGGGCTCCCGAGCAGCTGTGTGGTCGGGGAAGCCTGTGGCCAAGATCATCTCAGTGGGGAGAGCCAGCTCCTGTCTGGTCTTTCACTGTGTGTCCTTCCAGCTGTCAGCGATTCAGATCTGCTGTCAGGGAACATTGCCTGGGGATTCTAGAAATGAAAAAGTTGGGACAATCAGTGCAGGGCACTCTCGTGGACCTTGCTTATAAGGAGTGAGTATCACATAGTAAAGTCCTCAGCTGAGTTCAGTTCAGTGGCTCAGCCATGTCCAGCTCTTTGTGACCCCATGGACTGCAGCATGCCAGGCTTCCCTGTCCATCACCAACTCCTGGAGCTTGCTCAAACTCATGTCCATCGAGTCGGTGATGCCATCCAACCAGCTCATCCTCTCTCGTCCCCTTAGAGAAGGAAGTCCCCTTCCTGCTGTCAGTCTTTGCCATCAGGGTCTTCTCCAGTGAGTCAGCTCTTCGCATCAGGTGGCCAAAGTATTGGACTTTCAGCTTCAGCATCAGTCCTTCCAGTGAATATTCAGGACTGATTTCTTTTAGGATGGGCTGGTTTGATCTCCTTGCAGTCCAAGGGACTCTCAAGAGTCTTCTCCAACACCACAGTTCAATCACATCAATTCTTCAGCACTCAGCTTTCTTTATATTCCAACTCTCACATCCATACATGACTACTGGAAAAACCATAGCCTTGACTAGACGGACCTCTGTTGACAAAATAATATCTCTGGCTTTTAATACGCTGTCTAGGTTGGTCATCGCTTTTCTTCCAAGGAGCAAGTATCTTTTAATTTCATGGCTGCAATAACCATCTGCAGTGATTTTGGAGCCCCCCAAAATAAAGTCTGTCACAGTTTCCATTGTTTCCCTGTCTATTTGCCATTAATTGATGGGACCAGATGCCATGATATTAGTTTTCTGAATGTTGAGTCTTAAGTGAACTTTTTCACTCTCCTCTTTCACTTTTATCAAGAGACTCTTTAGTCTCACCCTTGATAAGGGTGGTATCATCAATATATTTGAGGTTATTGATATTTCTCCTGGCAGTTTTGATTCCAGCTTGTGCTTCAACCAGCCCAGCATTTCTCATGATGTACTCTGTATATAAGTTAAATAGGCAGGGTGACAATATACAACCTTGTACTCCTTTCACGATTTGGAACCAGTCTGTTTTTCCACATCCAATTCTAATTGTTGCTTCCTGACCTGCATACAGATTTATCAGGAGGCAGATCAGTGGTCTGGTATTCTCATCTCTTTCAGAATTTTCCACAGTTTGTTGTGGTCCACACAGTCAAAGGCTTTGGCATCGTCAATAAAGCAGAAGTAGATGTTTTTCTGGAACTCTCTTGCTTTTTCTATGATGCAACAGATGTTGGCAATTTGATCTCTGGTTCCTCTGCCTTTTCTAAATCCAGCTTGAACATCTGGAATTTTGTGGTTCACGTACTGTTGAAGCCTGGCTTGGAGAATTTTGAGCATTACTTTGCTAGTGTGTGAGGTGAGTGCAATTGTGCAGTAGTTTGAGCGTTCTTTGGCATTGCCTTTCTTTGGGATTGGAATGAAAACTGACCTTTTCCAGTCCTGTGGCCACTGCTGACTTTTCCACATTTGCTGGCATCTTGAGTGCAGCACTTTCATGGCATCATCTTTCAGGATTTGAAATAGCTCAACTGGAATTCCATCACCTCCACTAGCTGTGTTCATAGTGATGCTTTCTAAGGCCCACTTGACTTCACATTCCAGGATGTCTGGCTCTAGATGAGTGATCACACCATCGTGATTATCTGGGTCGTGAAGATCGTTTTTTGTGTAGTTCTTCTGTGTATTCTTGCCACCTCTTCTTCGTATCTTCTGCTTCTGTTAGGTCCATACCATTTCTGTCCCTTATTGAGTCCATCTTTGCATGAAGTGTTCCCTTGTTACCTCTAGTTTTCTTGAAGAGATCTCTAGTCTTTCCCATTCTGTTGTCCTGGTGTTTGTTATATTATGGAGACACGTGCATGTGTAGTTAGTAGGCTTGGATTAACTCAGTGCTACTCTGGCTGATTTTTCCTGTTTGATCTGATCATATTCAATCAGTGACGAGAAGATTCCAATGCGTTTGCACATTTGTGTGTGTGTTCTAAAAAAGGTCCCTGACTGTGAGTCCAGCCACTCTGGGCTGCTTGAGTCCTCCGGCCCTGGGGGAGGTCTCTGATGGCTTCTGCTCTAGCCCCTGGGGAGCTCTGTAACAAGGACCCCTTCTGATGCCTTTCCAGGGGGCCTGGGTCTGGGCTCTGCTGACTAGCTCGTCGTCTTGGTAGTCGAGTGGCAGATGCAGTGGGCTTTTCTCGCACTGTCCTCTCCCGACGGCCTCCTCCTTTCCCATGACCTCTCCGAGCCTTTGCCCATGAAATCCTGGATGAAAACTGTGCTCCCAGAGCTTCGCCTTGTCATCCGGGCCACCTTCTGCACTCTGGCCCCGTCAGCCTCGCGTGCTGCCTCTCTGAGGTCCTCCTCTTCGGTTACCCTGTCACTTAAGCCCAGGACTCGTTACTGCTGCGTGCCCTGAGTGTCTGTTTCTGCTGGTGGCTGTTTTCAGAGTGTGGCAGCTGTAATATGCACAGCTCCCTCACTTCTGGGTGCCCAGAGCCAGAGCTTGTGTGTGTGTGCGCGTCCAGCCTCAGCCTGATCTCTGGAGTACAGCCCCGCTCCCGGCTGTGGCTGCCTGGCAAGCTCTCTGTGGCCATGTGGCTCTGTCCCCATCTTACCTCTGTGGCCCACCCCTAGGCATGGCTTGTATGGGGGATGGATATTTACTGTGGTGAGAGCAGAATCTATCTTGTCTTGGGATCTTCGGTCCTGAGTAAACGGCAGTGCCCCCTACTTCTTCACATGCTATCTTACATCATCAATGCAATCTATGACATCTAGTAATATGCTGTTTATGAGATATTAATTTAAAACCTATGGATAGAAAGAGATTAAAAGTAAAGAAATGGAAAAATATTCACCAGGTAAACACAAACTGAAAAATAATGTAGTTATATTAGTCTTTATGGTTATAAGGAGCTTTTTATTATAAAATGATTATTTTTATATTAGTAGAAAAATATTTAAAACAAAACTTTTATGGGGTTCAGGATGGGGAAGACATGTAAACCCATGGCTGATTCATATCAATGTATGGCAAAAACCACTACAATATTGTAAAGCAATTAGCTTCCAACTAAAATAAATAAATTTTAAAAATAATAAATTAATTAAATGGAGAAAACATAACTTTTAAAAAGAACCACTTATAATATCAAAAATGTTATTAGGAATAAATATAAAGCAAAGCATATACAAGCCTATATGTAGAAACAAAAAAAATTTTTTTTGAATGACATTAAAGATTATCCAAGTAAATACAGTTCACGTTCACAGACAGGAAAATCTAACATAAAGATATGAGTTCTCTTTATTTTCTCTACTATATATTCAGTACAACTCCAATAAAAATCTCAATAGAATTATGTGAAGCTTGATAACTGACTTTTAAATTTAAAAAGAAACATCAAAAATAGGTAATATGCTTCTGAAAAAGAAGCTTAAGGAGAGGGGACCTGCAGTTTAGTATGAAGCTGTAGCAGTTAAGACTATATGGTACAGACCTAGAGAGAGACAGATTGATCAGTAGATTGCAAAAGACAGCCCAGAAAGATTCACTCAAATGCCAAACTGAAATATGGTAGAACTAGAAGGCAACGGCACCCCACTCCAGCACTCTTGCCTGGAAAATCCCAGGGGCTGAGGAGCCTGGTAGGGTGCAGTCCATGGGGTTGCTAAGCGTCGGACACAACTGAGCGACTTCACTTTCACTTTTCACTTTCAGGCACTGGAGAAGGAAATGGCAACCCACTCCAGTGTTCTTGCCTAGAGAATCCCAGGGACGGGGGAGCCTGGTGGGCTGCCGTCTATGGGGTGGCACAGAGTCGGACATGACTGAAGTGACTTAGCAGTAGCAGTAGCAGCATGGGAACTTAATGGGTAAAGGAGGAACTTTTTATTAAATAAAGTCAAGAAAAATTGTTATTGTAGCAGAGGGGGTTTTTTGGTGTTCATCAAAAATAAATAATAAAATGTCTTACTCAAGGTCACACTTTAAATAAATAATTCTGACCCTTTACTTCTGTATAATCCTCATCATGTGATATTCAAGAAGCTACTTAACTCCCTTGGGTCTGTATCTTATCCATAAAATCAGAACAACATCTGCCTGCAGTTATGAAGCAGGGAGAAGCAAAAGCAAGTTTTTAACATTTTGGTTTTTGAAGTATCACATCTGATGAAGCGAAAGAAAAGAAATGTGACATTTCTCACTGCGCCACTAGGTGGCAGTCGATGATTACTGTGGGGCTCGTGTTACCCTTGACCGGCCAGCAGGGGGCTCACGTCCATGAAGTCTGGAAGGAGGTCCAGATTAAATTGGATGGCAAAGGGACTCATGTTGCTTCTGGATGGTTATTCATGGGTGGCAGTGAGCTATTTCTGCCAGTTTAGCAGTGTATATGAAGTCAGCCTCTGGAATGGTTATTCCCGGTCCCCAATCCTGGGTCTAAGGATTACTAACTTAAATTTGCTACCAGGTAAGTTGCTTAACCTCACTGACCCTCAGTTTCCTCACATGTGAGATGGTTGTGTCCCCTTATAATAGGGTCGTTGCAAGGTCCTCAAACACAAGTGAGTGCTCGGCACAGGAGAAAAGTCCTAGGAATGTCAGGAACATACTCATCTTCGTCCCTATCATCTTTATCATCGCGTTCCTTTCCCACAATTTCAGAGCCAATTACTAACTTAAATTTGCTACCAGGTAAGTTGCTTAACCTCACTGACCCTCAGTTTCCTCACATGTGAGATGGTTGTGTCCCCTTATAATAGGGTCGTTGCAAGGTCCTCAAACACAAGTGAGTGCTCGGCACAGGAGAAAAGTCCTAGGAATGTCAGGAACATACTCATCTTCGTCCCTATCATCTTTATCATCGCGTTCCTTTCCCACAATTTCAGAGCCTCTGAAGCTTGGCCTGAAACCCAGTCCCCCAAGGCCAGCAGAGTCTGGAGCTGCTCAGGCCATATCTGGCCCTGTGAGTCTTTGGGGCAGAGCAGTGGGCCAGACCTGGATCTTCAGGCAGAGTGTGTTTCCACTGCTGTTGCTGCGTCTCTGTTAGAGTAGATACATTGTGTAAACATGGGCTCTAAAGACATTGTTATGTGCTGTGCTGTGCTTAACCTCTCAGTCATGTCCTACACTGCGATCCCATGGACTGTAGACTGCAGGGTTCCTCTGTCCTTGGGGATTCTCCAGCAAGAATACAGGAGTGGGTTGCCATGCCCTCCTCCAGGGGATCTTCCCT
>SJYC01003781.1:0-19115 GCA_006408675.1 Madoqua kirkii | reverse complement strand
TGATGCCCTCTTGCAACACCTACCATCTTACTTGGGTTTCTCTTACCTTGGACGTGGGGTATCTCTTCACGGCTGCTCCAGCAAAGTGCAGCTGCTGCTCCTTACCTTGGACGTGGGGTAGCTCCTCTCGACTGCCGCCCTTGACCTTGGATGTGGGGTAGCTCCCCGAAAGCGGCAGCCCTTCTGCACCGCCGCCGCAGGTCGCAGCCACCGCCCTTCTGCGCCGTCACCGCAGGTCACAGCCACCGCCCTTCTGCGCCGCTGCCGCAGGTCGCAGCCACCGCCCTTCTGCGCCGTCGCAGCCGCCGCGCTTCTGCGCCGTCCCGCCAGGGTCTGCGCATGCTTTCTAGCTCCAGAGAAACAAATGACTCCCCAGTCACCCTCTCCTCCCCAAATTGCTGTTGAGGCCCGGCTGCCTGCCAGTCTGGTTTTCTCTGGCTTTTTTCTGCCAGTGCTTGGCCAGGGCAGGGCAAGGAGAGGTTCACAATGAGATTTGTCCAGGGTAGGGTGGGAAGGGTGTATTTGAACCCCGTGCTAACAGTTTGGGCAGCCGGCCATGGAGGAGGAGGAGGAGGGCAAGGTGCAGGCCCGGCCTGGGTTCAGTTTCAGCCTGCAGCTCCCTGAGGGGTGGGGTTGTTGGATGGAGGACACCCGTGAGCCCTGAACCTACCGTTCTCTGTACTCAGACAGCTCCTTGTATGGGGCTGGAGTTGAGAAAACCAGGGCTGCGGAGCTGTGCGCATGCCCAGTTTACAGATAACCATGCCCTTTGGGAGGATGGCGGGCAGAGCCCTGCTGGCGCAGAGTATGTTCCAAAGTGCAGAGGTCCGTGCAGTGTCAAACCTCCTTTCCCGCGCCTTTCCGGCGCTATACTGCTGGTGCCTCTGGGACTCTGGGCTGCAGGCCTCCTAGCGCTCTGCGCTCAGCCCTCTTCTCTGCCTCCTGGAATCGCCTTTATCCTTTAGCACCGTCGAGCTCCCTTCTTGGAATGCATCCCGGCTCTGGGGCGCTTTCCTTGGCTGACTCCCACAGCCCCTGAGCGCTGCTCCTAGACTGGACAGAGCAAGCCCTGCTCTGCAGTAGCGTTCATGGGTCTGTCCTCCAGGCTGGAACCCCCGAGAGAAGGTCCTGTCATGCAGCCGTGGGTTCGTCCATCTGTCTGTTCAGCAAATACGGGACTGAGCACCCATTACCTGGAGGGCCTTGTTCTGAGTGCTGCGGGTTTGCACAGGGAGCCAGGCCTGAAATCTGCCTCCTGACTCCCGCCTGGCCTAGTGCTCTTTCCAACAGACCCTCCCCCTTCCCACCTCTCCCGAGCCCCGCCCCCCAGGGTGCATTTCTGGTGGGAGTTGCAGGGGTGGAATATTCAGGACCTACCATCCTCTCAGCCCCAACAGGCAAGCCCCTGTGTTGGAGGACTCTGGGAGGCTCCCCTCCACCTTCTCTGGACAGTCCCAATCAGGGAGCAATAAGGCTATATCTTTTCCTTAAAAAAACAAAACCAAAAAAACGTGATTTAATGTACATTTATTCTCAACATGCAGAACATGTAGTGCAAAGATTTCCTACTGAATAAATGATACTCACTAAGCCAAAAAAGGAAATAAAAGGAATTTTTAAATCAAGTTTGAGCTAGATTGTTTGAAATACAAATATGCAGATTTTAAACAGTGAAAAAAAAAACTCAGTTCTGTTTTTTCACCAGGAACTTCAACTGAACCTAGAACTTTTTCACACCTCAATTAGAAAGAAAATAAAACAGAAACTCAGGAAAAACAAAACAAAACAAAAAACAACTATAAAATTGGCTGCTGAGAGAGCAAAGACTTTTTACAGAGACCTGTAGAGCATCATGCCAAGAGGGGCAATGTCTGGCAAGAGCTGAAATAGCAGTGTCTTGCTTTGTGCAGATCAAGCACTGGTATGAGCATTTCGCGTGTATTAACTCATGTAATCTTCACTGCCACTGTATGAAGTGAGTACCTTTATCATCCCCCTTTTCCAGATGGTAAATGTGAGAGAGAGAGGTTAAACAGCTTGCCCAGGATCACACAGCTAACAAGGAGCCATCAGAAAGCAAAAGAGATTCCGTGCAGCTGTTATACCCCAGATCATCTCAGCAATGGCTAAGGTGAAAAGGTGAGCTAGAATATATGAAGCAGAGCATAAAAGATGTCTAACATGCCCAGTCACCTTCCCAGGACACCCAGCCCCCCTGTGAGCCAGGCCTGTGCTGTCTCATGGTCCATTTGGGCCCACTGGGCTGTGCTGCTTGGTTTCAGAAGGGGGTGGTCCATGACCCCTCTTTTGCATACACAGGGCTGCTGGGGAATTCTCCCAATTTGCCTGAGTGCACCGTCACTTGCTGTTCTTTGAAGTAAAAACCACAACACTCACACACCCCCCAGGTGTGTGTCATCAGATTCCCAAGTATGTTTCCATATGTAAATTTCCTCCGAAACATTTAACTCTAACCTCTTCCTAAACTGCTTATGACCATTCAGAATGCCATGTCCCATCCTGCTTCTGTTCTGAGGGTCAAAACAGAGGCAAGCAGCCAGAGAAATGGCGAGGCTTGAGGACAACTCAGCCACCTGGGGGGATTTCTCAAGAGCCCACAGCATCACTCAGGACTCTTGGCGGTACAAAGACAGAACCAGAAGGGCAGGGCTCATATCTGCTTTCCCACCTCTGAGATTCTGCCTAGGGTTCCATTTGGAAGGAGGTTCCGTGTTCTAAAAATAAAATTTGAAAGGTACTGGGCTAGGTTATTGCCAAGATCTTCATGGGCTCCTATCTCCTGGGGCTCATTTGTTCATTCCGCAAACATCACTTAAATGCCAGGAGCTCAGAGGCACAGAAGATCCAGTGGTAGATAAAAATGTTATGGTCTCTTCCCTCATGGAGGTCCAAACCCACTTGGAGAAAGACAGCAAGAAAACAATGACTAAATAAAATAATTATACAGGGTGGTGGGTACCGTGAAGGAAATCTGTATGCTGCTGGGATCTGGAGTAAACTGGGGGCTTCTTTAGGAAGTTTAAGCTGAACCCTGGAGGATGAAAGGGAACCAGACCTGATAAGAAGCAGGGGAAAAGCGTTCCTGGGGTAGGGGACCACAAGTGCCAAGGTCCTGTGGCAGAGAAGTTTGGCTTCTACTACGGCTCAGCTGAGGGTGGGAGAAGGACGGCCTGAGTGGGGTTTATTCTAAGTGCACAGTCATTGTAAGAGCTTAAGCAAGGGGGAGACCCTAACCATTTTCTGCTGAGAGAAGAATGCCTTGCAGGAGGCAAGGAGATCCATTAGGAACCTGCTGTAGCAGAGGTGGATGGTCTTCGTCAGAGCTGGCTGGGCTTGCTGAAGGACCTGGCATGGGGGCAGGTACAGGGGTGAGAATCATGTTCTGAATGTGTATGAGAGACCTCGTTTTTCCACCTGCAGGATATGGGTGTTCCCAGAGGTGTCTTCCCTGGTGGCTCAGACGATAAAGTGCGGGAGACTTGGGTTTGATCCCTGCGTTGGGAAGATCCCCTGGAAGAGGGAATGGCAGCCCACTCTGCTATTCTTGCCTGGAGAGTCCCCATGGACAGAGGAGCCTGGCGGGTTACAGGCCATGGGTTGACGAAGAGCTGGACACGCCTGAGCGACTGAGCAGAGGTGGCTCCGCCTTCACTCTCACCTGGAGTTCTCTCTGCTCTGCATGGCCTGCCACGCCGGTTTCTCTGTGCTCTGTGCTCAGGTGTGCCTGCAGACCTTTGCAGTGCAAGGGACACTGGCCCCTGATCTCCGTGTGGTTGGTATCTTTTTTTCATGTGGGCTTAACTCAGCCGTCTCATCCCCGATTGTACCCCTACCCAGACCCCCTCCCCCCAGACAGCATCACCTCGCCCTATTTTATGTTCTTTACTTTCACTCTCTGAGAGGAGCTTGCCCATTTATCTGCTCATTCCTTGCCTAGCCCCCCTTCCCTGTTATGTAAACTTCATGAAGGCAGCGGTCTTACCCAAGGTGCCCAGGGGGCTGCGGGCAGCCCGTCAGTTCTAGATCTCCCCACAAGAGGGCGCCTGTGAGTTTCCTTTTCTGTTTCTGGCTGGAAACAGAACCTTGACTCAAATTTCACAGTTTGCCTAGGATTTGCTGCATTTATGCATACTGTCTTATGTAAACTTCATGAAGGCAGCGGTCTTACCCAAGGTGCCCAGGGGGCTGCGGGCAGCCCGTCAGTTCTAGATCTCCCCACAAGAGGGCGCCTGTGAGTTTCCTTTTCTGTTTCTGGCTGGAAACAGAACCTTGACTCAAATTTCACAGTTTGCCTAGGATTTGCTGCATTTATGCATACTGTCATGTATTGTGGTCTTTCGTGTCTCTGTAGGTTAAAAAAAAAAAAAGTTTTCCTGTGGGATTTTGAAATATTGCCTTGAGACGGGAAAGGGAGGTGGCATGGGACCCTGTCTCCCTCCCACACCTCTCCTTGTCTGCTAAGCTTACACCGACTCTTGCTTGGGGTGACTTGTTCATACGTCTCCACTGACTGAAGCCAGAGACAGATTATGTTCAGACAGATGGGATATAAATTAACATTTTCTTGATCATAAATATGTATTTGGCCATTCCCCAGAGATTTCCTAACCGACTGGGTGAAACTAAGGAGATGTCTGTTCAGATCGATGAAGGCTGGGAAGGGTTTGACATAACAAGGGAACAGAGAGTGTTGCCTGGTAACTGATCACGGCTGTCGTTAGAGGCAGCCGCGGAGTAGTAGACCGTGCGCCGGGGCCAAGGCAGGGGCACGGGGGTGAGCCCTGGTTTGAATCCTGGTTCTGCTGGCTTCTAGCCACTTTGTGATGGCTCTGAGCCTACTCTGGGAGAATGACAGTGCTTTGGCAGACAATGAGAGACGCTTTGTAAACACATATGCAGGCGGTGATGGTAGAAGGGGGCGGGATTATTAACTGCTGCTGGTGCAGTCACGTGTGAGACCCCTCCCCTGGGCGGAGGGTCCCACTGTAAAAGAAGGGCTCCTGTGCAGCTGAGAAGGGATGCGAGGAATGTCTGGATGTGTCACTTAAATAAGGAGGAGGGCCTAAAATAGGAACTGGGAGCTGAGGAAGAAAGAGCCGGGAAGAGTAGCCCAAGACAGGATGGGCCAGGTAGAGAGATGATTCTGGAAAAATATTTTCAATAACATTCCTTGCTGCTGACACAGATGTGAGCAGGCTGCATTTAATGGCCAGGGAGGGGGTGGACACGTTTCAAATGTTTTTCTATTGGAAAACGTGTTGTTGGCTTCAGTACAGCAAGCTGGGGAAACTTGTTCATCATTAGCAGCACTTAAAAAAAAAAATCTGCCTGGTCATTTTTATACTCTCTTACTCTTTACTCACTTTTTGTTTTCTTTTTATTTCTTTAAGCATGTTCAGCATAATTGCTCATTCGTCTCTGTCCCGATATCTGAAGTCTCTGTGGGCCGGACTCTGCAGCGCGCTGTTCCCGCTGTCTCGCTCACGGTGGTCTGTCTCCTTGGATGCACTGAGACTTGGACTGTGAGGCCCTTTTGGAGGGCCTGTGTGGCCCTCCAAATGATAACTCTGTGTGGTTTGGCTCGAGATGCATTCCTGCAGGAGGACTTGTGACTGTTTCCAGGCATCTGGACATACAATAGACCACGGTCTGCTTGAAATTTAAAGGATCGTTGGAGAGGTTTTAAGGGCAGGCTGCCTTGTCATTTCAGACTCCTACATCAAGCAAGGGTCACCCTGTAGCTCTCAAATCTCAGAGGACAATTGTTTTTCTCCAGCTCCCCCAAAGCAGGACTAAGCCAGACACTCTTCCTAGTTTTTGTTTCATTTTGTTGTTGCTGCAAATCTTTTCTCTCCCCAGTGTTCCTCAGGGTAGCCCTTCCTAAATCCTGGTTTTACGTGGAAGGGTCTCCAGCGTGACTCCCCAGCCTGCACGGGTACAGAATGAATGCTGCGTAGCATCCTTCTCTCTTCCTAGCACAGTTCTGTGTGTGGCAGTTCTAGGCCACAAGGTCGTGCCTAGCCCACCTGAGAATGTGACCATTTCTTCACATGCATCCGCTCAGACTTGGGTCTGGCTTCACTCCTGGCCTTAGGTTCCCCTTCCTTGATTTAAAGATGTGTTTTAAAATATTTTCCCTAACACTGTGACATGGTTCATGGGTGGGGAGTTTCAAGGAGGCCTCAGCATTACCTGGGAACTCATTAGAGGTGCAGAATTTCAGGTTCCACGCAGACCCACAGACTCAGAATTTGGGTTTTTATGTAACTCCAGGAAACTGGGTTGAGAAGCGTGACTTCCCTCTACTCTATTACCTGAAACAGGGAGGTCAGGCACTTTGCATGGATATTCCAGGATAGGGAGAAAATGAAACTATTCTTTCCCTCTGCCCCCCGGTTTCTCCCTGGATCAGTGGCTCAAATGAAGAAAGGCTATGGTTAGTGTGATGTCTCTGTCAGCGGCTGCCTTTCTCAGGCCTGCAGAAACCCTGGGTGGATGGACTCAGCCTTGGGCAGTTCCTGAGCTGGGCGTGACTCTTGGGGGTGGGCTCAGAGGTCCCAAAGCTGGCCCTGCCCTGTATCTGCAGGGCCAGGCAGCCCTCATGCCTACCGAGTTTTCTCCATCTACCCCCCAAACCATGCCCCGCCCCAGCTTACTCCCCTGATGTCCCATCTATACCACCAATCTTCTGCCTTAGTTTCTCCACTCAAGAGCTGGCCCTGTACCCCAGCCTTGACCCCCTTCTACTCTTAAAGACAACACAGTGAATCTAAAGGACTTTCCCCCTCTATGTTCAAGGGTCTATTTCCCTGGGAAAACAAGTGGACAAAGGAAATAGCCCATGAAGTCCAGGGTGAGAAACCATAGCCTTAAATAAGATTACTTGAAATTCTACATAATAAAATGTCCACTGAACTACCTGAACGTGGCCTGGCATTAACTTCTTCACATATTCACGTCCCTAACTCTTGCAGCGTGGCTCTCCCTTCCACAGAACTCATGCTGAGTGGGGCCCTGGGCTCAGCAGGTGGTGTGAGTCATCTCATTTAACCCCCACAGCATCCCCGGGCAGAGATGAGATGAGATGAGGGGAGCTCAGTCCACCCACTGTCCAGGGACACCAGGTTGGTAAACATTTGGATTAGAGCCCAGATCTTTGAGACCAAAGCCCACTCTCTCTCTTTTTTAAAAAATACTTATTTCTATTCATGGGCTTATTTGGCGGCACCTGGTCTTAGTTGCAGCACACAGAATTGTTATTGCAGTGCACGAAATCGTTCATTGTGGCATATGGAATCTTTAAGTTGGAGCATGTGGGGTCTGGTTCCCTGACCAGGGATTGAACCCAAGCCCCCTGCGCCAGGAATGCCATCTTAGCCACTGAACCACCAGGAAAGCTCTCCCCCATGCTCCTTCTGTTCCTTTATTCTGCTCTCCTGTGTGCAGCACCCAGCAGGGCAACTGACCCAAAGAAAGCCCTCCATACCATGTTTCTAAAGTGACTGACTCTTGCCACCTGGAGACTGCTGGTATTGAATGCCTCCTCTGTGTGAGCACGTTCTCAGTGTTAGTTGGGATCTTTACAACAATCCAGAAAGGTACTGATGATGATCATTTGTTTTAAAAATAAGTGCACAGTAGTTCAGAGAGGTCAATTACATTTCCCAAAGTCACACAGCTGATGAGTTTTGATCCAGTTTTTGTTTAGGTTTTTGATCTTGAAAATCAAGCCTTTCTTTCTGATGCCTAAAGCCATGTCCTTTTGCTTAGATCATTTCATCCCCCTTGAGAGGTCGGGCATGTTTGGGCATGTCGCGACGAAAAGCCCCAGAAAAGTGTCGTGAAAGGTCCCGGCGGTTGGCCACCGCCCAAACAGGAACCAGAAGCAGACCAAACTTCCAGGAACCAACCCCATGGCCTGGCTCAATCAAGTGCCAATCACCACTACAGCCGGCACTTCCTACGTTATGTGGGAGGACCTGCCTTGAACGCCGGCCCCGACCATAAAACCCCCGCCCTCGCCTCCATTCCTCACAGACTCCCTTCCCTTCCCCGCTCCCCACCGGGAGTCTGCCCGAGAGCGACCGCCCAATAAAGGTTTCCGTGGACGGTCCTTAGAGGTGGCTTTTTCTTCCCGTGGCGTTTCTAACACCCTTAGTAGGGGGGATTTAGTCTTGGGAAGGGGTGTCTTAGAGTTGACACGATACCAATGGTGCTAGAGACCCTTGAGCTGTCCGTGAGAAGCACCTGGAGGCAGACAGTGCTTGGAGGGTGTCTAACCAGGTGAGGGAATGAGTATCCCATCTCTGGGGTATTAGGTGTCTCTCCCTCCAAGGAGCCCGGAGGTTGACAGGGGTCAACCTGGGTGTTCCCTTATCTCTGACAGTCTGAGGCACAGTCATCCTCTCCATCAGCTCTGGAAATCCCTGGAGAAGATGACTCTGAGCCATCCATCTGGAGCAGGGTAATTCAGAGCACAGTCCCGGTTATTCTAGTTTCTGGGAGGTATTTGGGAAAGTCTTGGTTGACGAGGAAAACACCCAGAGTAATTAATGACGCTTGGGTCATCTTTCCTCCTTTGCCGGCTCACCCAGTGAGTAGCCTTTCACAGGGGCCGTTTCTTCCCCACATATGGAAGCAAAGAATGTGACACAACAGGTTCTGACCTTGGGTCTTAGCTGGGAAAAAGTTGAAACCTGAAATAAATGGAACCCATTATGTTTACAGTTGAATTTCAAAGGGCTGGTCCCCTAACGTGCTTCTTCTAACCAAATAATACGAGCTCAGAGAGCTGAATGCACTGAACCGTCCTTCAAAGGCAGGTACTATATCTTGTCCCCTGCCTGCCATGGGTGCTTTTTTCTTCCCGTGGCTTTCTAACACCCTTAGTAGGGGGGATTTAGTCTTGGGAAGGGGTGTCTTAGAGTTGACACGATACCAATGGTGCTAGAGACCCTTGAGCTGTCCGTGAGAAGCACCTGGAGGCAGACAGTGCTTGGAGGGTGTCTAACCAGGTGAGGGAATGAGTATCCCATCTCTGGGGTATTAGGTGTCTCTCCCTCCAAGGAGCCCGGAGGTTGACAGGGGTCAACCTGGGTGTTCCCTTATCTCTGACAGTCTGAGGCACAGTCATCCTCTCCATCAGCTCTGGAAATCCCTGGAGAAGATGACTCTGAGCCATCCATCTGGAGCAGGGTAATTCAGAGCACAGTCCCGGTTATTCTAGTTTCTGGGAGGTATTTGGGAAAGTCTTGGTTGACGAGGAAAACACCCAGAGTAATTAATGACGCTTGGGTCATCTTTCCTCCTTTGCCGGCTCACCCAGTGAGTAGCCTTTCACAGGGGCCGTTTCTTCCCCACATATGGAAGCAAAGAATGTGACACAACAGGTTCTGACCTTGGGTCTTAGCTGGGAAAAAGTTGAAACCTGAAATAAATGGAACCCATTATGTTTACAGTTGAATTTCAAAGGGCTGGTCCCCTAACGTGCTTCTTCTAACCAAATAATACGAGCTCAGAGAGCTGAATGCACTGAACCGTCCTTCAAAGGCAGGTACTATATCTTGTCCCCTGCCTGCCATGGGTGCTAAATCAGTCTTCCTGAAGTCCACCACCAGCCTGGGACTTCCAACCACTTCCTTTATCACACTGAAAAATCTTCAAAGCTGTCAGTAGGAACAGTAATGATTTGTATTTGTACAGAAAGTGGTAGGGACAAAGTGCTCCTACGTTCATTCCTATTTGAATCTCCAAAGACCCCTCTTGCATAAAGGGGTAATGTGAGAAGTGTCATCTCTGTTATCCAGACCAGGAGCACAGAGCCCTGAAGGCAGAGAGCTTAAGGGACTTGAGCAAAGGAACTTGGATTCTAAGAAGCAGATCCAGGACCCCAATCAGATTTCTTGATTCGCGATTCAGCTACAGCTACTCACCTTGCATTCTTTGGGGAGATCATGTGCCTTGCACCAGTATAGCCCCTCAGAATAAATAATCTTACACAGGAGAAGAGTGTAATCTTCATGACCTCGAAGGTGAAAGTCCTTCATCGTGTCCCCAGGCTATGACTGTCCCCACACCCTCTGTCACTCCTTTCCTGTATCACAGCAAAGACTCTACTGTGGTTGTAACAATGTTTACGTCTCTTTTCACAAGAGAAAGCAGTATCTCATGTGACTGGGAGCACGGGGTTCAAGTCTCACCTTCTCTTCAGCTGTGTGACCTTGGACAAGTTAGCTGACCTCTCTGAAACTGGATTCCTCATGGCTGACCTCATGGGCATGGTGACGGTGATTGAATGAGATAAATCCTGGAGAGCTTAGCATAGTGTTCAGCACATAATAGTGCTCATTAAATACAGATTGAAGATACCAATATAAAGCAAGGACTGTCGGCCAACCCCTGGCTCTGCTGGGCTCATTCTTGGAGCATGTCTTCCAGCAGCGTTGACTAAACACATGCTCCGTGCCAGGCACTCTGTGTGTATTGCTCACTGGCTCCTTTTAGCACCTCCGTGAAGCAGGCGTCGTTATTCCCATTTTACGCATCAGGAAACTGAGGCTTACTTGCCAGCTACTGTCTTTCATATGTGTCAGAGCTAAGATTTGTACTCAGCTCTCTCTCATTCCACGGCTCTTCTGTGCCATAGAAAGCGATCAGTATACAGAGATGAGAAAAGGTGCTTTGTTGATTAGGAGTAGGGTGACAGGAATCCCCTAATTGTATACAGGGACTGGTCCTCCTGGGCTGTGGCTCTCGCACTCGCTGCGCAGCTTTGAAGTGGTCACCTTGCCACCCTGGGCCTCCCTGTCTTCATCTGCATACCAAGGGGGTTGGACAGATCATCTCAAAGTTACTTCCCAGTTCTGGACGGCTACGACGTGCCTCAGATTTCAGAAAAATTCTAGTCTATGATCCGAGACGGAGGAAGCATGACAGTGGCCCCTGAAATCTCAGATCAGTTTAGCCTTGTGAACCGTGTGTTTCTGCGTGAATTCAGAATCTGCCCGAGGAAAACTCCCTAATTATCCCACAGGGACTAGGCCAGCTGGTAATTATCCCTATTATTTTTAATTGTATTTTATAAGGTGCCTTTCATCCAAGATCTCAAAGGGCTTCTCAAACATTCATTAGTGGAGCCCCGCCCCCTTCTCTGTGGATATGAAAGGCAGAGACAGATTTCAATGTCAGAAAGAAGAGGTGGAGGAGAGAGAAGCGGACTGGGATCTCAGGATTAATTTTGCCTCTGAGGTCAAAGGAGACAAGAGCAGAAATTTGCCAGAGAAAGTCCCACCTTCAGAAGTTCAAGAGATACTCAGTGAAGAGCAGATGGATTAGGAAGTATTCCTTATTTTTTAAAAAAATCAGTTCCTGCATGCCTAGGAGAGACCATTCTGTTTGGCTCTGCTCAGTTTGGCTGCTTCATTTCAGTGTAGACTTGTCTACCAGTTGTCCTTTGAGCTGGTCTCCAGCAATCAGGCCTGTGCTGATGTGAAAGATAGACAGGAAGCACGGGTTTCTGAGTGTATCCACTGTAGACAAGGGCACATCGGAGTAAGCAGGAGGACACAGGAACCTCCCAGGAAAGTCTCGATGGATGCTTTAAACAAATGGCTAAGGCCAAAGCCAAGATGCCCCAGCATGTGCCCAGTGGTTGCCCCAGTGCCTCCTGGGCAGTAGGTGAGGGAGAGAGGAGTTTGGGTCCATATGCTGAGTCCAGGGACCTGACTGATGAATCACAGATGACCATTGTGAGTAGCACATCATGAGACCACTCTGTCCCTTTCCTCCCCACTCCCCTGCCCCATAACCGAGACACTCGGGTGCTGGTACCAAGTTTATCCCCATCCCATTGACTGGATAGAAGGGAACAGGAGGAAGCATGAAAAACTCCCCCAGGGTTGGGGGAGGAGCCAATGGGCTTTCCTGCCGGTGCGAAAGCTCCCGGTGTGAAAATGCCATTCACCACTTTCCCTAGTACATGTTCTGCTCACCAAGTGTGGGTGCCCAGAACACATCTGTTGACCGCAGGCATAGACCATGAAGCTGCCGCTCCATTTCTGGCCTTGCAAGATGATCCGATACAGAACAGAGAAGGAGCCTTCCTCTCTTTGTCTTGCACATGGTTGAGTCCAAGGGACTCCCGGTGTGAAAATGCCATTCCCACTTTCCCTAGTACATGTTCTGCTCACCAAGTGTGGGTGCCCAGAACACATCTGTTGACCGCAGGCATAGACCATGAAGCTGCCGCTCCATTTCTGGCCTTGCAAGATGATCCGATACAGAACAGAGAAGGAGCCTTCCTCTCTTTGTCTTGCACATGGTTGAGTCCAAGGGACAGCCAGGGTCACACCATTCCAGTGACTTCAGAATGAAAGCTGTAAGTCACCGATAAGCTAGGGGTGAGGGTGCATATGGTGTGGTGACCAAGGGCCCAGGGTGAGGTGTGTGGGAAGCAGGGCCCACAGTGCGAGGTGACAAAGAGGAGGGCTGTCCTGCCTGCCGGGAGCTTGTGCATCCCTTCGCAAGAAGGCTGGGACCCGTGGGGTAAGGCTGCTAACGCTTCTGCTGATGGGGCCTCCCAGGCCCTGCGACTGGTCCACTGGAGACGATGCAGCTTGGAAGGATGCGGAGACAGGGGAAAGGATGAGGCCTGGCCTCGCCCACAGGGAACCAGTAGTTCTGTTTCAGAGATTAGACTCACACACAGAACAGTTCAGAGAATAATGCAGGGCTCGTCACTGACTGGATCGCGAGTTTCCTGTGTGGGAAGAAAGGGTCTTACTCAGGGCAGTCTTTCTTGTTGGGCCAGACAAGGGTCTAGGTACTCTTTCTGCTCCATATACACCTAATGATTGGCTGTCACGTCGGATGACAGGAACGGTATGTGGCCAAGGTCAGAAACAGGGAGGAGTCTGGAGGCCGGGATGTTGGGAAAAGCTTCAAGAGGGAGGAGGAGCCATGGTGCTTACTATTCAGTGACCAGTGAAAAGCATTACCATCCTCCACCTTGTCAGAGGGCAAAGTCTGTGGTGGGGGTGATGGGGAGAAAAGTGAGAGGTTCTAAGAGGCAGAAGCACTGCCTTAGAGCTCCCCAAAAGGGAAGTCGCTCAGTCGTGTCCGACCCTTTGCAACCCCATGGACTGTAGCCCACCAGGCTCCTCCATCCATGGGATTCTCCAGGCAAGAGTACTGGAGTGGGGTGCCATTGCCTTCTCCAGGGGATCTTCCCGACCCAGGGATCGAATCCTGGTCTCCAGCATTGTAGGCAGACGCTTTACTGTCTGAGCCACCAGGGAAGTTACAGAGCTTCCCAATGAGAGGGCATTTGAGGACATGCCTGCTGGGGCTCCGTTCCCTTTCTCCCTGTCCTCACTCTCTGTCCATAGGGATTCTCTGGGGCTGACATCACCTCTAGACTTTGTGGGTGGCCCAGAATTCAGATTCAGTGCTGGACCCTCCTGGCCACAAGATCTGTCCAGGGATGACACCTGACACCTGCTGAACCAGTGAGAATCCCCTCAAGGGCTTCTAGAATTCCTGGAGATAAGGCACTCTCCTCTTAGGAGTTGCCAAGCTAGAAGAATGTAAGCCTGGAGCTGCTGGGGGGTGAGCCTGGTCGCTGGATGTTGAAAGATGAAGCTAACACAGAAGAAACCAGAGCTTCAAGATAAAGAAGGACTTTAGCCAACTCTTGATAAGTTTTCAGATACAGAAATCAATACACTTCTCTCTCTCTTAAGCTGTTAGATTTAAGTTTCTGTCACTTGTAGGAGAGAAAATCCTACCTCATATGCCCAGCTGATCAGTGAGCCAGATCCTGGGTCTCCTGATTCATCCATCCATTCACACACGTACATTTAATAAGTAAGGCAGTTGCTCAATGCATGTTTTTGGATGAATTAACAAATGACTAATTTGTCATGATGTATTTGATGACAGAGATACATCCACCTCTCTTTAATCCTGGTGGAGATTAGTTAGCAAAGGGCAAACCTAGTTCTGAACTCAGAACTTGGAAATCAGTCAGGAATTCGGTCCTCCAGGGCAGTACTGACTTGCATCAGTGTCTTCGGCAACACGGCCGGACGTGATCTTTCCTTTGCTAAACGTGATTCGGTTGTGCTGGTGCCACAGCCTACGTGGGAGGGTCCAGGATGTCACTGACAAGCACGTGGGTTTTCCTGTTGGAGCTGATGCCAGTACTGTGAGCTCTGTGGTGACATGAGTGTGAATTGCCAGGGAGGACTTATCGCTTTGCCTCATGGGACCTGTTTTGCTTGTTGTACATGATGATCACACCAAGGGCAGGACAGCCCCAAAATCTCAGAGATGGTGCCAACTCTCTCAGGATGACTCTGTTAAAAAAAACTCAAGTCAGATGATATAGAAGTAAACCGGTCACAGATCTCAAAACTCCTGTTTCTCCGAGGAAAACTATAACTCGCAGAGACTAAGGAAAGTGGCCAAAGGCACTAAGAGAATAAGGAAAGACTAGATCTGGACTCCAGACTCCCAGTCTGCTGCTTTTCCTACTAAACTGCTTTCCTTCCTCAGCCCTAAGCAAGTCCCTGCTTTGATCGGTCTCCTGGTCTCCCTGTCCTCATCCCCATAGGAAGGGCTTCTGGAAAAATCACCTGAAGGGGAACCAAAACTAGGCCAGCCAGATGCTCCCCTGGGTTCTCTGGATGACCTCCTGAAAGGGTTTTCCCTCCTTAGGCATCCTGGAGTCCTGTTCTCCTGGGCCACAGCAGGGCGCAGGATTCATCATTAGTTTTGCCAGACCCATTCCCCAAACACTCACCACTTGAATCATCTCTGTCTTTGGTTCAAGAGCCCTTGGCCCTTCCCTACCTGGAGGAGAGTCTAGTCCGATAGACTACCTTTAGAGCCTTTTCTCTCAGTGTTCACACACAGAGAGTCTCTGCTGTGACCCCAGAGTCTTCTTTTCCTTCCCTGGGTCCACCTTCAGTACTCTGGAGTTCCACATCTTTCTTTGCCCACCTAATGCGCAGCCTTACTCTTCTCACCGACAGACATTCCCCTACCCTTTGAGGTCTAGCTGTACCCCTGACTCTTCTGTGAAGGCCCACCTCTGACCACCCAGTCTATATCCTCTCTTCCAATAAGGCTACAACTAAAGATGGAGCCCGAGTCGCACCTCTATTTTCCACACCAAGCCACACACCCATCACAGGCCAATGAGTAGCCCCTGGTGCTTGACTATCACCAGAGGAGAAAAGGCAGGCGATCCATTTGCCGATGAAGCTGGGTCAGTGCTCCCAGACACAGCTTGTTTGCAACTGGAGAGGAGTCAGCAAGGGCCTCATCAAACCTGTTTCCCCAGCTGAGGCTCTGGCCCAGGCTTGTTCCCGTTGCCCAGGGCACTCCAGATGCCACTGGGGGATGTTGCCTCAAATGTTCAGGGAAGAGAGACAGCTTCCTGGCAAGACAGTAGTAAGGGCATGCTCGGAGTAGACTGTCAGGCTCCTGAATGGGATGCTACTGTCTTCTGGCTGATCAGACACTCTCCAGAGTTCAGGCATTGTGTGATTAAGGTGGGAGGGGGCTTCTCTGGTGGTCCAGTAGTTAAGACTGAGCTCCCTCTGCAGGGTTCAATCCCTTGTTGGGGAACTAAGATCCTACATGCTGCAAAGCCAAGCCAAAGTATTTTCCTAAAAATTAAGGTAAAGGTGGGAGGTGGAGGGACTACCCAGAAGAGGAACTCATGCCAAGAGGGAAGTGGTTGTAGGAACTAGGGATGAGTAAATTGAAAAGTCTTCAGAGAATGTGACCTGTGTCTTTAAAATGCTCAAAGGGCTACTGAGACCAGCAGAGGTGGACCCATCCAGTGTGGTCCCTCAGGACCGAAGTTGGACCAGGGCAGGGAAGTTACAGGGAAGCAGGGTTCTGCTCAGGCAGTACTGTCAATCATGGAAAGATCACAACGGGGAAGAAATAAGCAGGCTCCTCCTCAGCAGGAGAGTCCAAGCAAAGGCTCCAACCTCAGCTGACCCCTCAACTCACCTCTGTTTCTCTACACAACTTCTCTCTCCATTTCTCAAAGTGATCTTTCAAACCTCATTTGCTCTCCTTGAGGGTGGGATAAATGGAGAGTAGCATGGAAAGATATACACCACCATATGTAAAATAGATAGCCAGTGGGAATTTCCTGTGTGACCCAGGGAGCTCAACCCAGTGCTCTGTGACAATCTAGAGGGGTGGGATGGGGTGGGAGGGGAGACGGAGGGCCAAGAGGGAGGGGACATATGTATACCTACGGCTGATTCATGCTGATTATGGCGGAAATGAACACAGTATTGTAAAGCAGTTATCCTCTGATTAAATTAATGAAAACAAACAAACGAACATCTCATCTTCTCTCCTGAAGCCTCAGCACCTACTCTGGTGTAAATGTGTCAGCCCATCTCCACTTCCCCAATCTGGTTCCAACAGCTCTTGCAACAGACTAGTAACTAGTGCCCCAGCCAGCTGCTTAGGTTCCCACCAACTGCCTCCATGTTGCCAGAGTGAGATTTCTAAAATGCAGATGCGAACCTCTAGACTCCTACCCAGAGCCCTGCAGGGGATTCCTGGTGTCCTTAAGAAATGGCTGAAATGTTGAGGCCCCTCTTGGTCTGATCTTGGTACCCTCATCCCTCGTTTTTTCCCTTAAGCACCAGCAGTTTTGTGTGGTTAGATCCCTGCCCCACCACACTCACTCCCACCTCTGGGCCTTTGCACATGCTGTTCTTCCTTACCTGGAAGGATTTTCTTTCTTATTACTGTTCCTGCCTCACCCCCTCCACGTCACCTGGCTCTCTGCAACTCATCTACTAGGGTCTCAGGTTCAGCATCACATCTTCCAGGGAGCACTGCTTGGCTTCCGAAGTCTGGGTTAGATGTGCCTGCCATGTATTCCCTCAGCACCCTATTGGATCCTCAGCTTTTGGTACATGGTAGTGCATGTGTAAGCACATGTATGTGTGTGTGTGTGTGTGTGTGTGTGTGTGTGTGTGTGTGTGTATACTCCACTCCCTCCTTCAGCAGAGGGCAGAGACCATGTCTGTTTTTGTCTGTTTTGGATCAGAGACCTAGTTCCTACTCAGAATATATCAGTTGAATGAAAGAGTGTCCTTCTTTGCAAAGAGGCTGTAGAAGGGATTCTTGCTTTGGGCCCTTTCCACCTCTGGGACCACCTTTCCATAAAACACACCCTCTCCTACCCTTAAGTGGTATGGTACCGTGTCAACAGAAATTTTCAACATTCAATTCCTGTTTCAAACTGAAATTCACTCTAGGTGATGGTGCAAGGGGCAACAGGAGACTCCTTAGAGACCCAACATGACCAGTATTGGGTTGCATAATATGATTGCAGAAGGAAGTCTCAGTGGTGAGTATTTGTTTCCATAGCTTCAAGCTCATTCTCGGTAACCAGGGGAAGGTGATTAATTTTCTGGAGGGACTGTTTAGACAGCCTACCCCCTGGATAGTATCTTACTTCCATGGCTCCTGTAGAACTTGGTGCTGTTATGTCACTTGGCAGAAACAAACAAACAGGACGTTGGTAGTCAACAACATACACGGTGATCTACACCTCACACCTCATACAAAAATAAACTAAAAATGGACCATGGAGCTAAGTGTAAAATGTAAAACCATAAAACGTTTAGAGGAAAACACAGGAGAAAAGCTTTGTGATCTAAAATTGGGAGAAGAATTCTTAGACATGGCACCAAATGCACAACCTATGAAAAGAAAGACTAAACTATTTAGACTTCATTAAAACTGAAAACTTTTGCTCTGTGGGTGACTCAGTGAAAAAGATAAAATGATAAGTACCAGTTGGGAGAAAACATTTACAAACTACTTGACAAAAGGCTTGTTTTCAAAATGAAGAACTCTATACTTAACAGTAAGACAAACAATCCAATGAGAAAATGAGTGAAGAACTTGGACACTTTACTAAAGGAGATATGCAGATGACAAATGAACACATGGAAAGTTGTTCATCATTACTAGCTGTTAGGGTATCACAGTGAGATACCACTACACACCTATTAGATAAGATAAGATAAAAATACTGATGAAACAAAACTGGCAAGGAAGCAGAGAGTTTAAACTGGGTCTTACATCTGCTCTTGGTGAGTATGTGAAATGGTAACAGCCATTCTGGAAATCTGCCCAGGAATTTCTTAAAGCATTAAACATATACTTGCTGTGTGATCCATTAATCACAATCTTGGGCACTTATTTCAGAGAAATGAAAACATGCTCACACAAAGTGTCCTAGATTCAAAAGTTCAGAGAAGCTTTATTTGTAGGAGCTCCAAACTGGGAAACAACTCAACTGTCCTTCAATATGTGAAGGTCAAGCAGACTGCAGTACATCCATCTCATGGAACACTACCCAGCAAGGAAAAGGAGTGAACTATTGATACATGCAACAGCTGAGATGTATCATGAGGCTATTATGCCGAGTGAAAAAATGGCAGTCTTGCAAGCTTAAATACTGTATTATTTCATTTATAAAACATTCTCAAATTGACAAAAGGGAGATGGAGAAGAGAGAAGTGCTTGTGGGGGCTTGGGAAGGGGAGGGGGGTTTGATTGTACAATGGCAGCACTATACAGCTGCTTTGTGGTTCTGGGCAGTTCTGTGTCTTGCTGTGGCAGTGATTATACAGATTAATACATATACAAGATTTATAAAAAGAGTGAGTACATGCAGACACTGGTCAGACTGTTGTGCTGATCAATCAGTAATGTACTGTAGGCATGTAAAATGTCACAGCTGCGGTGGCTAGATGACTGGCACTTGGGACATTTCTGCATTATTTTTGCATCTCCTTGTGGTTCTAAATTATTTCAAAATTAGAAGTTAACAAGTGGACTGGGAAAAAGGAGGCAAAGGAGCCTCATACTTATTAAACATCTAACTTGTGCTAGGTGCCCTTTTGAAGGAGGTCGCCATTATCTTCATTATCTCCACCATAGTTTGGCCTTAGGTCAAGCAACAGGGAGGGAACACAGCCCCGTCCATCAGAACAAAACCCAGTTTCCCCCTCAGTCAGTCTCTCCCATCAGGAAGCTTCCAT